>VZQC01010626.1:81460-239100 GCA_009823505.1 Rhizomys pruinosus | reverse complement strand
TTTTTTGTCTTTTTGAGACAGGGTCTCCCTGTAGCCCCCGCTGTCCTGGAACTCACTCTGTAGACCAGGCTGGCCTTGAACTCACAAAGATCCGCCTGCCTCTGCCTCCCAAGTGCTAGGATTAAAGGCGTGCACCACCACGCCCGGTTTCCACAGACTTTTATAGAAGTGACTGCACAAGGAGAATAGGAAACCAGGGCTGACTCAGGGAGGAATGGAGGAAGAAGGTAGGATCTCTCTCTCTCTCTCTCTCTCTCTCTCTCTCTCTCTCTCTCTCTCAGACCTCTGGGATCTCACTTGACAGTCATATATTATATTGGCTTTGTCCACACCAACCTTGATTCAACCATGTTCCATTCAGGTAGAACCCCTTCCTCACTAGGACGACGTTGGCAAGCGAGGCACCTGCAGATTGAAAGGGAAATGAAACAAGAGCCAGGCCTTTTTTGGTGGCCTCTGGGGTGGGCCAAACTCACACAGACCCTCCCCAGCAAGAGGTGATGCCTCGTCCTCCCCTCTGGCCCTGTGATTCAGAAAGCATGGCTTCCTTGCTCACAGTGACATCTCAGACTAAGTTTTTAGGCAGGACATGAAAAAAGCTAGACAGAACAGGGGCATCCTACAAGCTCTGTATAAGATCTGTACAAAGCAGTGAGGCAGAGTGAAGGAGAGCTTCAGGAAGTCTCCACAGAGTAAACAGGAAGATCTCTCAACAGCTGAGTTCCACACACTTCTTTAGTCATGATGGCTCTGTGCTGAGCATGCACCACCAGGATCCACACAGGTTCTCTGTAGTATGAATGAGTGTCTGCCTGGCATCCAGGCACAACAGCAGTTAGCCACGCCAGGAGTTTGTGATTGAAACTCATCCCTGGTTTCCCTAAACACTTTTCCTAGGTCAGCTACAAAGAAAGACATTACAAAATATGCCTTCTTGGTTCACAAAGAAAGTGGGGCTGGAGAGATGGCCTAGTGGTTAAGAGCACCAACCACTCTTACAGAGGACCCGGGTTCCATCCCCAGCACCCACATGGTGGCCGAGAACCATCTGAAACTCCAATTCCAGGAGAACTCTAGTTCCAGGGGAATCCGACACCCTCTTCTGACCTCCGTGGCATTGCACGACACGGGTGCGCAAACTTGCATGCAGACAGTACATTCATACACATACAGAAAGAAATAAAATTAATAAAAAAATTAAAAAAGAAATGATAGAATGAATATAATCAAAGACCATGGAGAGTAAAATAACAAGAATCTACCTAGAAGTAGACTGAAATGTGAAGAGTTTTGCCTACTGCGAGATGAAGCCTGGACTCTGGTGCTCCTCAAACCAGTTACATGCAGAGCAACGTTTATTTTGATCATTTGAAGTATGTCACCCACTGAGTTCTTCCCAGGCAGCACCATCAATATTAGATACCTTCCAGATCAGACTACTCTTCAGACAACCCAAAACTCCTCCATAACTTTGACTTCATCATGGACGGCTGTCACTACTGTAAAATGTTAGGGATATGTGTCAGGGCATTACATCTGTAGAACCAAACATGGCCAGCTATGCCCTCCCAGTAGCAAGGACAAGGGTGCCACAGCTCCCAGGGCCTTAGTTTGTTCAGTGCAGGCCTTCTTCCTAAGTGACTTCAAAATCAAACTTGTAATGTCCCCCAAGGTCCTCTGGCAGCTCTTGTTTGGTCCTGTCATACAACCTCACGGCAGCCTCCATCCCCAACCACAACAGGTTCACCTTGCACTGCAGATGCCTCATTGCAAGAACACTACCAGCAACTCCTTGGCTTGGATTCTAGAGGACTGTGCATTGTGAAATGCAGTCACTTTTATTGTCCATAGGAAGTTTCTGCTCTCATTAAAGCATAAATGTTTAATCACAGAAAATGAAGACTCATATTTTCCTACCATCATTTCTTAGTATGCATCAAATTAGTATATCTTTGGATGTATTATGTCAGAATGTTTGATTTTTTTTTTAAATTGCTGTTGGGGGCAACTAGAGAGATGGCTCAGTGGTTAAGACCACTGTCTGTTCTTGCAGAAGACCCTGGTTGGATTCCTAGTACCTACGTAGTACTTATGTACATGTACACATAAAATAATTTTTTAATGTTCTATTGCAGTTGCTGGCATGAGTTACATAAAAATATTATTCATGAATGTTGGCTTGGGATTAGGATATAATTTATACCAGTTTTTGAACTGGCTCTAAATAGCCTGTGGTCACTCCATACTGCATGTTTCTAAGAAGCAGAATTCTCACAGACCTCAAGTTCAGTTCTGAACACCCATGTCAGGCAGCTCACAATCACCTGTAACTCCAGTTCCAGGGGATTTGACACTCTCTTCTGGCTTCTGTGGACATGGACACACACACACACACACACACACACACACACACAAATAAAAATGAATCTTCAGATACTGATCAACTGAAAAACGTTGAAGATGTTCACTACCCAACAGTAGCAAACATTCACCCAAAATTTAATTCTTTTTTTTTTTTTTTTTGGTGTTTTTGAGACAGGGTCCCCTGTAGCCCCAGCTGGCCTGGAACTAGCCCTGTAAACCAGGCTGGCCTTGAACCCACAGAGATTCACCTGCCCCCACTGGGATCAAAGTGCTGGGATCAAAGGCATGTGCCACCACACCAGGCTTAAAGAGGGTTCTTAGCCACCATGTGGGTGCTGGGAATCGAACCTGGGTCCTCTGCAAGAGCAGTAGGTGCTCTTAACTGCTGAGCCATCTCTCCGGCCTCCAAAATTTAATTCTTTATATCAAATTAAACAAGAACATCTGTCTCATTAGAATGCTTGCTTTTTGCTTTAGTAAATGGTAAAATGATATGTATGACAATGAATTATTTAAGAGGTTAGAGAGATGGCACAGTGGTTAAGAGAACTGAATGCTCTTGCAGAAGACTCAGGTTCAGTTCCCAGCACCCACATGACAGATAACAACTTTCTGTAACTCCAGTTCCAGGGAATCTGACACCCTCTTCTGATCTTCCCAGCCATTGCAGGACACAGATTCACTTATATATAGACAGGCAATACAATTACACATGTAAATTAAAAAAAGAAAATATTCTTTTTAAAAACTATTATTTTTGAAGTGTCCTGGGTGTGATGTTCTCTCCCTGGGGACATATACTGCCAGTGGAAGTTTCAACGGATTGCTGACAAGGGAGATGTGAAAACTTGGAAATCCGCAGAGCACAATATAGGTTTAGCCTTGACCTAAGAGGGATTTCAGAATCTGATTTTGTGCACAGACATTTTCTGTGCTTACCCTGATTACAACTGGGACTGGACTCTTCAGTATTTGACTCTATCTTGTCTTCCTAAATTCTGGAAAGTGGTGGTTCCTCAAGTTCCTAGGAGTTTTCATGCTGGAGATTGTGGTATGCATCACAAGAAAACACGTAGGCCACCCACCCAGAGTGCCCAAGTTGAGTCAGTCTTAAATAACAACAAACAGTACATGTTTCCAGAAACTCTAGTTATCGGTGAGAAGTTTATTATGGCAGCCATTTCCCCACCTATGAAGAATGGAGGGTGGGGAGATATTAGGGACCATGAACTCTGTAAAAGTTATAGAAGACTGCAGCGAAAAAACAAATAACAAAAGCAAAAGTGACAGTCTTCTAGTTTTTGATATTTGTCCCTACAATATATACAATTGAATAAAAGGGTATCAGAACTGGTTTCTGCTTTAATACATTAAAATTTTTTCTTGTAAAAGATGTCCAAAAATATAGTAATCTTTTCCAGTTATGTCTAAGATTGCAAACTGAACTTTTCTTTTTGGGAGTTGGGGTTTTAAAGCTCAGTCTGTGTCTACTAAAAGGTAATATTATTGATTGAAAAGGGGAATTTTTATTTAAATTGCATCCGTTAATCTTTTTATCTGAAACTTTGTACACTTTTCCACTTTCAAAACTTATTTTAAGTACAGCAAGATTTATTTAAAACTGTCATAACAGTAAAAAGTATTAAATGAAATCATTAGAGTATTAATGGATCAAGCCCAGTTTCACCACTGACACTGTTATTAGGAAGGGATTGCTTCACTGGTTTAATAACTTGTTTGTTGAACACCCTGTCAAAAACGGTCATTTTCAGTATTATGGATTTCTGCACCTATTGTGTTAAGACTGCCTGTGCTCTGGAACCTTCACATAACACACTTTCTTTTGGAATGTATTTGATAAGAAAGTTAAAACACTGTTTTCATCTCAATGTAGAAATACAGTGGTTTTGATTTTTTTCCTTTTAGTGCTGCCAAAATAAAAACTCAAAGAAAGGGCCGGAGAGATGGGCTAGCGGTTAAGAGCGCCGACCGCTCTTACAGAGGACCCGGGTTCGATCCCCAGCACCCACATGGCGGCGGAGAGCCGTCTGAAACTCCAATTTCAGGAGAAATCCAGCTCCAGGGGAATCCGAGACCCTCTTCTGACCTCCGCGGCATTGCACGACACGGGTGCACAGTCTTGCATGCAGACAGTACATTCATACACATACAGAAAAAAAAAAAACTCAAAGAAAAAAACCTATTATTTTAAAATATATTTCCTTAACCAGCATGGTAGTGCATGCCTTTAATCCCAGCACTTGGGAGGTAGAAGCAAGACGATCTCTGAAACAGGCCAGCTGGAGCTACAAAGAGACCATGTCTCAAAAACAAAAATACATGTCCTTGTGATATATTTTATATCACAGCAATATCTGGATTTTGAACCAATGCTATATATATATATATATATATATATATATATATATATATATATATATATATATCTGTCATATGTAAAGGTTCCTCAGCTGGAAGTGATCATGAGTAGAAAATTTCAGAAGCCATGCTGCAGATAAACAAGGTCAGTATGCAGAAAGTATGTATTCATACTGAAGTCTTCAGAAACAGAATTTGCACAGAGGACACAAATTAAAAATGCTGAAGTCATATCAAACTCACTCAGGGGTACACAGCTACACTAATTCACCTTCCTGCTGTGGTTATTATATAACATGGGACATGGTGGCTGGCTACCTCAGCTCCTGGGCCATTACTACATATCTTGAGATCAATTTGATACTCCCAGGTAAAGGAACACCAACAGTAGTCATTTATCTCACAAAAGACCTTGTGTTTTTCTTCTTCTATCAATCATTAAACAAGTAATGTCTTTTTATGTTATTGCTTTGACATTCATTAACACTCACGTCAGAGGAAATCTTTGCAATTAAAAATCTTTTCAACCATCGAAAGCTGTTTTGCTCTGGTTTGCTACAACTTTTTTTGAAGCGGAAACAATAGCACTGAGAGAGGCCAGGAACTCACCCCAAAGTTCAGCATGAAGTGTCTCTTTTATGACTCAAACAGAAATCAGATTTTGACATCTCAGTATTAACTTTAAGGACAATCTGGACCGACCAGCCTAAGAGGAAGAAATGCTTCAGAAAAACAAAGACAGAGAGCAACCAGAAAGGAATTCTTCCTTGTGGCAAAGGCACAAATTTCAGGAGGGTTTCCACTACAATCCTGCCAGGCTCTTGATAGTAGGACCGTTTCCCATGATTAAGAGTTCTGCATGAATTCCTTCTTTTTAGAAACCACAAGCAGAAACTGAGGCAGAAAGTGTCCCACTGGATACAGCAAGCACCTTGCCCGTCACAGAGAAGCATACCTGGTTCACAGCCAATCCACTCCCACTGTGGGAACATCACCCATAAAAACTGATTGTACATCATCTACAGCAATCTCATCATGCAGCATCGAGAGAAATAAAACTAAACAAACACTTCTCTTTTTAATAAAGAGCAATTTAGAGGGTGGGAAAAGAACAAATTTCCTTCTTGGAAAAATCTCTGTGTTATAAAAGTGTCTTTTATTTAAGGAGTGGATTAACGTCATAGTATCTGTCTTTATAGAATATCTACTTTACAGAGGGTAGAGTGGGAAAGAAATCAATATCAAAACATCTTTGTTTTTTGTCTTTTCAAGACAGGGTCTCCCTGTAGCCCTAGCTAGCCTGGAACTCACTCTGTAGATCAGGCTGGCCTTGAACTCACAAAGATCTGCCTGCCTCTGCCTCCCAAGTGCTAGGATTAAAGGTGTGGGCCACCAAGCCCGGCTCAAAACATTTTTTAATTTGCATAACTTAAAATACTATAAAGAAATATCTAGAATGTTTCTCTCTACTTACATCTTACATCTACTTACACTGTATTTTCAGTAATTAAATTGTGCTATTTGATTAAAAATCAAAGATGGAAAGGGGCCTGGAGGGACACAAATGATTTAAAGATACTTGGAACACAAACATGCACCCTCTCCTCTTCTAAGAACCAAATCTGTCACATGACTGGGTCATGGAATTATCGTCACTTACTTATTATTCGGCAAACACAGTGAAGACATAAGGCTGGAGACAGCAGCTGTGCTGAGAAGGAAACACAACACTTTCCTGTGTTTCACCACCATGATGAGCAGATCCAGGGTTTCAGGAAGTGAGCTGGAATGAGGTTTGAATATCCTCTCATCCTATCTCAGCATTGTTCATTTTCAGTAAATGAAAGCAATAGAAGCTTTGCAAAGGGATTTCAAAGGATTACTGGGGAAACTTAGAAATGAACATAGATGCCACGGTGGAGAGATTCCGGGAACTGTTCATCTTGTTGTGATCTTAAAGCTCAGATCAAGGCCATTTTCATGTGTGTTTAAGAAGCAAGGCCTCTAGGAAGTAGGAAAGGGAAGGTGCTGGTAGGTGGTTTGTAATAGAACCCTGCTTCTAACTAGGAATTGGTCCCAAGCCACTTTCCACCTATAATGCTTACTCAGAGACAGAGATGAGACACGGTGCTCAGGAGGGCTGCTTGTTACAGACAGTCGGCTAATGGTTCAAGCAGCAGCTCCCCACAAGACTATAAACTCATCACACAAACTGAGGCACAGAGGTGGAGCTGATCCACCCAGCCCAACCCTTGGCAAAGATCCTCATGACTCCTCTCTCCCTCAGAGATTCCGTGGCAGGGTGCTTCCTCCTGTGATTCCACCGGGATCAAAATGTCCTTGGGAGAAAGTTAAGGAAAAATCAGTCCTGGAGCTAACATGAGGCCACGTCACTTGCTTGACTCTGAGCCATCTCTGTGCCAGTTCCCAGTAGCTTGACCCTAGACCCATCATTTAGACTCTCAAAGTCAACTTCACCAGACTAGACTAAGACCAGGACCATGGTACATAGCATTTCTAGAAACTTCTGGACCAACAGCCCAGTCTCAGATACACCAGCAGACTGCTTAGTCAGGAAGGCAATTTCAAGAATAACCATTTCATTTAAGCCCTGTGTTAATGTTAATCAGTGAACTACCCTGAGCATTGGGGGTCATGTACCTTAAGGCCTGATGCTATTTGGTCTCCTCTCTACACCCCAAAAGAACCAAATATAAAAACAAATCACTTGATTTTTGTTTTCTTTTAAGAATGAGTTTAAGATTCCTGGGACGATGGCTCAGTGGGCAAGAGTGGGCAAGCATGGACACCTGAGTTCAAATCTCCTGCCCTCGTGCAAAAAGCCAGACATGTCTGCACATGCCTATAACTCCAGACTTGGGGGCTGGAGAGGCAGCTCTCATAGCCAAAATGCAGAGCATCTGGCTCAGTGAGAGACTGTTTCTAGACAATAAGGATGAAAACAAACATGACAGAGGATGATGCTCAATGTTCTGCCTTGGCCTTTGCATGTGTGCACACAGGTATGTACACCTGTACACTCCCATGCATGCAACACACACAGACACATACACACACACACACAGTTGAAGAACCTTCCATGTGAACATGCATGTGCATTTGAAATATCACAAAGCTATTGGTTCTGCATTCCTTCTCCATTGGTTAGCCTGAGCCATGCAGAAATTATGAGGTCCAGTGCTGGTTGTCCGCTTGGGAGGTAGGCCCTCATAGCAATGCACTCTGACAATATTCTTCAGCATTTTCATGGAGCATTTCAGATTTATGCCCACATAAGATCACTATCTCTTGGCTGTCAGCCTATTAGCATGAAGTCATAACCTTTCTTCAAGAGCAGCCCAGCCCACTGTTATAGTCACAGACCAAACTGCTAATAAAAAGAGTGAGAACCACTGAGTCTCTCTTCTCACAATAAGAAAGTAAGAAAACACATGTGATATACTAAATAATTGAGAAGTCCATGCCATTAGAAGAGTTAGAACAATGGACCAAGCTCTTCCATGATGACTTCTCTTATAAATCACTTAGAGAACTGCTTGGTAAAGTGATCTTGCAGCAACTGTCAGGCACATTTATGGTCATGTTATCTTGTCACTTCCTGAGTTATTCTAGTTGACTTAAAACAAACCCACTCTTAAAATGTTCTATTGCCCCTTAACGAATTACAATCACAGTCCCCATTCTGTGTCTGCTGTGTCCACTAATGAACAAGTCTAACCATGCTACTACTAGTCAGCCCTATAAATACCTGTGAGCGCTGGTGAGCCTTCTAAGTCCTCCCTCTCAACCAAGCCCTCCCTGTCCTCCTCACCACACAGTCTCCCTCCCTTTTGTTTCCCTTGTGCTCTTTGGAAGCTCTCCAATTATGAGTATGTCTCTCCAAATACAGTTCCCCCAAATGAAGACAATAACCCAAACAAGCTTGAACCAGATCAGAGTACAGCCCAGCTAACCACTACCCCCATTAAACCAGGTCACTGCACTTCTATACGGGAGCCTGGGGTTCAATTCGCTTTTATAGCCACTCCAACACCTTGTTGGGTTATATTACGATTTGTCAAGGCCTCGCACTGTAAGTGGCCCTAAACTAAGACATGAACTTTTCCTTGTTTCTTGTTCTGTCACAAGCTAATGAATTAACTTAAAGCAATCTGGCTTTATAACTGTTCTGTGGGTTCAGGAACCAACCCTTAACTGTAGCTCTGGTTGTTGAAAACGTTGCCACATTGGCAAATGTGGAATTAATCAAACATCGGTGTGACTCCATCAGATAATAACACGTCTCATCTTTGTTCACACAACATCATGATTATTCTCTGAAGCCAAGACAGCTGTATACAGTGAGGTCTGACTAGATCATGTCTAACCAGGGCAGACTTTTCCCCCTTTAATCAAAACATTTTCCTCTCATTCTTAAAGTTAACAAAGCAATTACAGGAATACAGAGCTCTGTAAAGAAAGAAAATGAATGATCCCTGTCACATGAAACAAGATGCTACCCAATCTACTCTAGGGAAAATTGGGAGAAAAATATGTCTTTTTTTCCCCTTACCCTAATACAGAAAATAAGTACCAAAAGTGTTGATAGCCCATGGCTTTTCACTTAGAATCAACAATAGTGGCACGTCCTATGATTTTACTTTTTCAACACCCTCCCCAAACAAAGCAATGAAATGTAAGATGCTGTAAATGAGACTCTGAAATTTAAGGAGACAGAATAATGGCTTGCAGGTGTGGACATTGTTCATATTTTAAACTAAATTAAACTCTTCCCCATTGCACGAGCAAAATCAATACAGTGCTGTGGCCAAGGTAGGATGCTTCTAGTATTTAAAAGATTCACTAATTTTGATGACAGATTTCACTCTTGTTCCTCAAAGAGAGAATGTTGATAGGGTTTATATTAAAAGTAATACCTAGGGGAAACTTATGAGCTAATCCTTCATTTATAGCATAAAAATAATATGAAATTTATAAACCCCAAACACATCCTTTTATGTCCATTTCCTTCAAGGATAAATCAGTGAGAAACAGGGGGTTAGACCTTACACAGGTGCAGTTTGCTTAAGTATCCACATGATGACTTGAAGAGATTAGTTATTCTATAATTTTAGGCAGTTTTTTTTTTTTAGTGAACATATGCCTATCTAAAGATCAGGGAAGGATGTAGAACATTCTTGTTGAGATTTGACTATGAAAAGAATTACCCTATCCTGCCTTTTTAAAGATAATCAGGGCTAGGCAAGGTACTAGGCTCCGTTGCAGCACTTACTGAACTTGGCCATGTGCAGTCTATATATGTGGCTTTGGGGCAGGGAAGAGAAGAGGAAGAATGAACTCATGTACAAAGTCCTGCTTGCCAGGTGAGCACAATGTGAGATAGCACAGGAGCTCGCCACCTGAGGCAGAGTCCTCACACACTGCCTAGATGCAAGGCCTGCAGTTGAGAAACTTGGGGGGTTGTTCCACGTGCTCCATCCTTTGGCTTGAGAGCATCCTGATGTTGATTTTGCTAAACTGAGGGATAAAGAAATCAGGTAAAGTAATAGATACTTCTTAATTATTTATCAAAAGAATGGGTAGAATTTTATTCTGGTTCATTGAAAGAATGATTTTTTTTGAACCAAGGTGAAAAAAAGCATGACAAGAAAAAAAGTAATATTTTTATAATGTAAGCAGAAGCAGCCCTGAACCCAGAGAGTGGCCCATTCTTCACACTATTCTTATACCTTTAATACTTATCTGAAGAGAGGAGGTATGTGCTCAGCTGCTCTTACCCACATTATTCCTTTGGAGACACCGATTGCCAAAAACATCACACAAAAAAGAACACTGATTATTTTATGTCACTTGTGAGCTTGATAAATAACTCATTCTGATGGGAAAAAAGACAGTATGGACAAATCAAACAGACAGCTGAGTTAAGTATGTGACTAAACAAAGCACGAGGGACAGGGAGAACTGGTCTTTGGACTTCTAGTCAAAAGACTAAAAAGAAAAGGTTATTTCCATACTGCCAATAAATTCTAGGACAATAATCCACAGCACTATTAGAATCTTTGTTTCCCCTCCTCCCACAAAACAAGGAAATCCCTTACAATTCTTCCCTCTATATACAATGACTACATTAAATAACATTCTTTCTAATATTTTATTTATTCATTTTAATTTCATGGGTATGAGTACATTGCCTGCCTGTAAGTGCTCCAGTGCCGTGCAGTGCCCATGGAGGTCAGAAGAGGGCGTCAGATCCCCTGAAACTGGAGCTAAGGACAGTTGTTAGCTGCCCCATCAGTGCTGGGAATTGAAGCTGGAATCTCTACAAGAAGAGCCAGGTCTCTTAACCACTGACCCATCTCTCCAGCCTTATGAATAACATTCTTCAAACAGGAAGGTCTATCTGTTGCCCACTCCATTTGGTCATTTGTTCAGCCTGCATTTACCAAGTAGTACCATCTTTGTGCCTGGTCTAGAAACTCATAAAATCCAAAAAGTAGAAGATGTACAGAGATCAGAGCTCATGCACTATAGCTGCTGCGACTCCTGGGACCCAAGCAGCAGGGCAGGTAACATCAGACAGAAGAATGTATATAAGACAGGCGGATGTGAGGTCTGCCTGGACCAAAAAAAAAAAAAATAAAAAAAAAAAAAAACCCCCTTAGGCCAGGTTCGGGCATTCAATCACAAGTTATTTTTTCTTTTAAACTTTTTTCATTTATTTAAGTGTGTGTGTGTGTGTGTGTGTGTGTGTGTGTGTGTGTGTACATGTGTGAAGTATCCCAGCATGTCCATGGACGTCAGAGGGCAACTGTGGGGAACCAATTATCTCCTTCCATATCACCTGGGGTTCAGGGATTGAGCTCAGGTTGTCAGGCTTGGTGGAAAGTGCCTTCACCCACTGAGCCACCTCAGTGACCCACAAGCTCTTTTCTCATTTTACCGCACTGTAGCAGATGGCAGGATCTGAGAGGCTGTGACTCTGCAACAAGCCTAGCATTGCCTAACTTCTGTACACTTTTCCAATGAAAAAGCCAGATCCTATGTCCAATATTCTACATGCAGTAAACCGGAAGTGCTAGGCTCCCCTTTCTCTGCCATTTACCCTTCTGCACCCAATCACTAAATCATTCAGTTTGTTTCGGCTTTCCTTCTCTCTTCTCTTGCCCATGTTGGTTGATGTCAGCTAAACAGTTCCTTCTCTGGAAGAAAGGGATGTGCTTCTAAACTATGAGATCAGACACTGCTGAGTTTCCTCAGAGGATCAGAGAACTCCTGGGAACTCCCCCCACCCCAAGAAATGCCACTGCTTTCAGAGAATAGAAATGTTCAGTCCAAGTGACTACAAAGCACCAGAGTGCTTTCACGTTTGGTCAATGGAAGCAATTTCATCACCCCTCATGCATGAGAGACTGAGAGACGGGTCCTGAAGGAATTTAGCCTTCCTACCCCCAATGAACCAACTGAATGAAGTAATCAGTATAGTTTTTTTGGCTCAACAAACATTCGTAATGGTCAATCCAGTTATGCACTTAGCGATAAGTTTGGTGTTCTAAAATATTTTCTATGACTTTTTGTACATTTCTCTACTTGTTAAGTGATTTAACTTTATTTTAATTTTGATTTGTCTTTTATTCACATAAGAATAATTTAGCCAAATTAACAAGCCTAAAACTTAATAAATCTAAAAATAATTACGTACCCTCAACTCTTGCCCTTCAGATCTTATTTTCTTCTGTCTGAGGACAACAGGAGAGAATGAAATATATATATATATATATATAATTATATATATGGAATATATAAAATGTAATTGAATATAAAGAATGTGAATCAGTGATAATGGTTCACACAGTCTTTATCCACTAGCCCATGTTGATAAACATCAGACTCAAGAGTATATACTGCTCCTGCAGTTTTCCCAGTGGAAACTCGTGGGACTCCTAAGTGCCTGTAACTTCAGCTCCAGGGCCTCTGACACCCTCTTCTGGCCTCTGCAGGTACCTGCATTCATGGGAACATACTCATAACTAAAAATAAATGTAATCTCTAAGCATAACAGTACTGAGCTGCACATAGGATCAAGTAGATAACATTCCAAGTTATATGTCTGATAGGGTATCTCCCATCACCCCCAGTCAACCTCCTAAACTTGGATAGCACTTTGTCTCCATAATGTAAAATACAAAACAAGACAATCTTTTGTTATTTTGATGATATTTCCTCTGATCTCTAAATCTCTTTGTATTTTCTTCTATTTTTATCATAAAATGGTACATATTAGAGTTAATCTTTTTTGTCTTTTTGTGACAAGGTTTCCTGTAGCCCCAGCCAGCCTGGAACTCACTCTGTAGACCAGGCTGGCCTTGAACTCACAGTAGAGTTAATTTTATAGACATGTCTCTTCCCAGAAAAATTCTGTCTTGATACCTGTTACCAGTCCTCTTACATGCCCCGCATGTGGTTTCCAATTCACAGGTGTCTAATAAATATTTTGTACAATGAGATCTTGAATGGAGGGGTAGAATTCTTTATTCTGTGAAAGGAAAGATATTTCTAATCAAAACGAATGAGGTTACGAACACTAGTTACTGACAGGACCCAATAACTGTAATAAAATTAGTGAAGGCTCTTTTGAAAATTAAACCTCCTGAAAACTACCTTTTATGCCTCTCTTTATTGTGGTAGTTATGGGAAGCTGAGAAGGAGCCACTTAATTCATCATATAATAATCTTTGGTGCAGCTCATTAATTCCTTGAGCCCCCTTCATACTTTACCCTCATGATATAAGGAGGTGAAAGAGGTAGGTGCCACAAGTCATGACAGAAGTCAAAGGGAGTTATAACTTGCATCTCAATTACAAGACAAGGACACTTAAATGCTTACCTAATTGTGGGGGCTAGATAAAACATTCACACACACACACACACACACACACACACACACACACACAAGCCCAAAGCACCTCTGAAATCATACCAGGTATCTGAATTCCACAGAGGGGGAAAAAAGAGAAAGAGAAAACTCAAGGAGACAGCAAGCAGAGGGTTCCTTCCCAGTAACCAGGGCTTCCAGGATAATGGCAAACTTGTGCAAGAAATAACCCTGTCTTACAATGGACACGTTGACTGTCAGCGCCAGGGCCCAGCCCACTGGAAATCAGAGTTGGTGAAATGTGTGATTAGTGTTCTGTTTCATGCTCACTTTCATGCCACACCTTTCCGTGGAGGTCATCTTTCCAGTCATTAAATAATCTAAGAGTGATATGTACACAGAAGAGTTTGTTCCTTATCTTTTCCATGTCACACCTGGTGCTTTCCACGGACTCTTTGTTCTTGTTTTAACAAAGTTGTGCAAAGGCTTTTTTTTTTTTTTTTTCCTTCCCGGTGACTTTCTTGAGCTCGGCATTTTAACCCTGTAACAACCATAGTTACTGAGATTTCACTCTACCTTGACACAATTTAGCCATTATCAAAGATAATACAGAAAATCTTCAAACTGTATACTCCAGTTTAGCTAAATGTTTTCATCTTATATGTATATTTGGTCAGCTCCTATTCCTTTCAAGTAAATAAATTAATTCAGTATTACTTGGTAATTTGATTCTACTTTAAATCTTTTCTATGCCACTAATACACAGGTACTTAAGATGGAACATTGAGGAAATCCATTCACGGTTATCATCTAGTATTATAATTTGTCATAATTACAGTAGATTAAGATGTAATGAATATAATAGACATCCATACATGTTATAGGAAACATCGATTTTATTGATATCTTCAACATTGTCCATCTCAAGGCTAGATAACAAATATGCTAGATTCTTTGCTTTCTGCAGATAACCCAGGAAAGAGATGGGGGTTGGAGTCAATGGTAGAAGACTTGCCTAGCATGTGCTAGTCCTTGGGATCCATCTCTGCACTGGAGAAAGAAAGAAGGAAGGAAGGAGGGTGAGGAAAGAAAGAAAAGGGAAATGGGGGAAAGGAGAAGAGAGCAAACCGCTAAGAAAGTAGATGACTTACTCAAAATAGAAAAAAGAAAGAAAAACAGTAGAACCTAGGCTAGGACGAGAGCCTCTGGAATTCCCATCCTTCTTAAAGCACAGTGACTTTAGAGACAGCCCACTGCACTGGCCGGCCTCCTGCTGCCTTTCTCCTTCTTTCTCCACCTGAAGATATGGACGAGTCTACAGTTCTCACTTCAGTAGGCTCCTTCCTCCCTCTGAGCTGCAAATGTCACATGTCACATTTGGTGACTCTCAAACTCCTATCTCCAACTCCAACCCCTTCCTAAGGTGTCCAACTAGATGCTTGGTAACATTCCTTTGGGATTTTACAGCCAATGCGAGCCTTCCATTTATTAAACAAATTTTCTGATTTATCCTTCTCAAACAGGTTGTTCCTCTCTCTTGATATTCGATATCAGGGGACATATCCGTATCAGTGTAGTCAAAGCATCAATCTTGATTCCCCTCTTCTACCCTAATATCATACCCATAATTCTTAGACAGTCCTTCCAGAATAGTTTTTACTAGACTCCAGGCTTCCACTATGACTGTGCCCCAGCTGCATCCCCTCTGAGACTATACAGTAAGATTTCACATCCACTGGCCCCAGCCCAGCAGTTCTCCATCTGAAGCCAATGCATTCTTTTAAAAGCAAAACTATGTTAAGCTATATTCTCACTTAAAACTATGTGGCTGCCCATTAGAATTTTTCAAATTTAAAACTGTTAATAGGTAATATATTCAAAGATTTCTAAATAAACCTCACCAAAAGACAGCAAGAGAATAGGCTCCCTGCTCTCCCTGTTCACCTACTCTCCTCCCCTGCCAACAGGCAGCCATCACTCCTGTGTCTCATGTGTTCTGATGCCCCATTACTATGTGACCAAGATGTGAATTGCACACCCAGGGCCACTGAGCCAGCAGAACCAGGCTCCACTTCTTGTTTACCCTCATCTCTTTTCATACCCAGCCCATGGTAATTGTCTCTGGCACTCACTGCATCCATGAATGAAGTAAATTTGTTCCTGGTTTGGGCATTGCTCACACTATTTACTTCAGCTAAATCACTTTCTCCCTTTCTTCTTTATTCTCCTTAAACATCATTTACTGCAAGGAAAATTTTCCTGCATTACCAATGTAGCATGTATACATCATGTTCCAATTTATTCATCGTCCCTATCAGTCTCCCTAGACATTTGGTTGACTCCAGGAAGGCAAGAGCTGTGTTTATTTATTTCGCTGTTCTATAACTGGCACACTCATCCTTCCAGAAGATATAGCATTCCATATTTGGGTCTCAATAAATATTAAGTTGAGGTGAATCAATGTATAGCTTTCTGGGTTAACATCAGAAGTTTAATTAAACATTTCCTGATTATTTATACTTGAATAGACAATAAAATGTATTATATAAATGGAGTTTTGAATGGAACACTCTCAAAACAGTGAGGAGGGAAAGTTCTTCACAAATTATTGCTATATGTTAAAGAATGACATGGTTTCATGCCCAAAATGCTCCAGGCATAATAAACATCCTATCTACTCTTCCGAAATAAAGGGCAAATAAGAATTATAAATTTAACATGACACCTTACAATGATACATTTATAACTCCATAGGTACTGCATGTGAGTTCATGCATTAACTAAATTTTTGTTTCTTATCATTTAGGAATTTCTTTTACTTATTCTCATGCAAATGCTATTATTTTTCAGGTGTAAATAAAGGCATTTGAGTTCCTATTACTTTAAGGAAAACACTCTTTGGTATTTATTTTGTCTTTCCTCTTCAAAGGGGAAGGTGTCTAATGCCTTGCCCTGAGGAACTTAGTATGATGAACTTGGAATTCTTTCTCCATAAAAGACACGTCTTCCTTCTCATCCTGAGTGTAACTGCACACTAAAGGAACCTTCCAGACATTTCCCTTTCAGATCTCAAAAGGAAGTATTAATCAAACAAAAGATGGGAAATTATGACGTTCCAGCACCAAGGTTTAACTCCAGGGGCCAGGTTTTGGCTGCTCACAGGGCACAGGTGACTATCCATCAAGTGACCCATCATAACACACATTAAAATGTCTGAGCTAATCAGGACAGAAGCCAAAAATAATATCATTTGCTGACGCTCAGTGAAGACTACCAAAGGAATTCCCCTGAAAATGTGCTCTATAAACACGCAAGACCTAAACAGAAAATGATGTAAAAGGAATTCTGCCTCACAGTATCCCAAAGCAAAGCAGCACATACTTTTAGATAAAAAAGTTTCTCTGACATCTACAAGATTAAATTACAAAATTATTAAAGCAGTCTCATATATATATATATATATATATTATATATATTCTATATATATATGATGCATATATATTTTACCTAGCAACCATTAGAAAGTCTATCTTCAAAATAAAGCAAACACCATTCACAATGAAGTACGACCATCAAAAGCCTCCTTTCGTTTCCTTCCAACCCTCTCTCCCAACAGTTAACGACATTTAGAAATCAATGACAATTATATAAAAAGTGAAACTGAAGGCTGTGGGGTGTAAACTGAAAAAGAAATACATCCCCAACTTATTTAGAATTCCTGTTACAAATGTTGAAATCAGCCATTTCCCTATTGCCCTCAAGTCTTAACCCAGGTTCATTAAGCACTGACAGCAATATTTGGAATATCACAGTAAAAGTGATCAAACAGCAACTAAGAAATAAGAGTTTAAGTCTTGAATGTTATCCCGCCCCCATGTTATCATAGGACCACCACTGATAACAAACCCTTCAGCCATCTTGGGCCTCACTTTCCTTCATGAAAATTTAGGATGTGAAATTGATGATGTCTGCACCTCGTCATATTATGTGATTACAGGAAAAGTCTTACAAGCAATCATTATGATGACTCTAAGGCAAAGTCAAACCTCCTAGACCCCCACCATCGGGCTAGAGAAAGCACATTCCAAAGGCAAGGCAGGTGAGCCCTCAGACCTATTTATCCTTTTATATTCATGGAAGAATCTGTTAACACTTATAGTATCTATAAGCCTGTGATACTATTCTAAACAGCCAAGGCTTTCATAAGATTCACCTGAAGAACTGATTTCTCAGTAACACTAGATCCTCAAAACGATATTTTTGGCTTTATCAGAAAAGATATGTAATTTTTCATATGTCATATATATCTATGCACTTTCAACACTCCATCCATAAATATTGAGCATTTACTCTGTTGAGCTATGTGTAAGTAAGACATAAGGCCACTCACCATGTAGCTCCTACCACAAACCATTTATACTGAGGTCATCTTACAAAGTAGTGATTTTTGTTAGTAATACCTGTTTGCAACCATGAATTGCCAACTTTATGTGTCTCAACTTAAGGAATAGTTTTTATAGGATAGATTAATCCTTCAAATTACCACAGGCATTTTGGAACATCCCATTATATACCATTCTGGGATTTCCTAGAGAATTACCTAACAAAAAATTGGGAGAAGTAATTTCAGGCTATTTAAGGTAGGAGGTCTGTTGTCTTTATTTGGAAATATGCATTGATAATTATTCAGATCATATATAGTTATCACATAAATTTTCCAGAGTTACTTAGTAAGTGGTATACAACCACTTCAACATGACTTATAATGAACACACATACACAGAAAGAGGGGAAAGAGAGAGAGAGAGAGAGAGAGAGAGAGAGAGAGAGAGAGAGAGATTCACAAGGTAACCTTTCCCTTTTCAATCTTGAGACATCTCTTCTTTTCCTAACAGATAGCTATATTCTGTTTCTCATTGTTTTCCTTAAAAGATCTTGGACTGCTGACAGTAGAGTTTGAGCTTCTATCTGTAACCCAGAGACCCTTCCTCGGGGTTCTTTTACATACAGTAGACACAACAAAATTACCAAGTGGATGACCAATTAAATTATAAATGTAGACAACTGATTGGAAAGATACAGAAATATCCAGGCACACAAACCATAGAGAAATAGACATCTCAGTTTTGCCAGCCACACTACTGTTTCTCACACAGTGTGACAGGACAGCTAGATCATATTTCATTGTTATTCTTCATAATGATACTAAAAAAGTGGGGGGGGGCGGATTATAGGGCCTGAGTTCTCGGACATATCTAGCATATCAGACAGATTTGTGCATTGGATCATGAGTCACTTAGTACAAGTACATTTCCAGCTTTGCCTTAGGAAAAGAAAATATTTGTCACAAAAAGTGCACAATAAGCTTTGCACTGCAATTCAATAAGGGAAAAGCTAGGGAGCTTATTATACAAAGACCATGGACAGTTCAAGACAGCCAACCACAAAAAATCCTTTTTAAAATGGGGCTTTCTCTCAAAATAAACAAATAGCTGGAAACACCCTAATTTTGAATAACTGTCTTGAAACTTGAATACTGCACCTATCTAAGCAAAATCAAAAACACTTCCCGCAAATGATTAGCTTGTAGTGTATCAATTGCTCCATAATGCAAGAAATGTCGAACGGCACTAGAAACAATGCCATGCTTTCCTGAAGGGTGCAGACATATTTCTTCTTTAGACACAGTTTACATAATGCAGGAAATGGCTTCATCTGGTTCCTGGTCGTTTTGATCAAGTCAAAACCCTTAAAGGAAAAAGTGCTTCTTTTGAATTTTACTTTTTTTTTGGTACTTTTGTTTTTCACAATTTATATTTCCCTAAATTGAAAATGGGAAGTGGACATGCACAGAGAGCCTGCCCTACAAGAAACACTTTGCTAACAGCAAATTCATGACCCTTTTCATGAGGTCTGCAGGTGGCCCAAAAGTAAAGATGAAAAAACATGTCTGTGCTCCAGAAAAAGTTGACTCTATAGTTTATGATGAAATGTTCACTTTAAAAAAATTAACTAGGAGACCTCAACATAGCAATTCCTTGGAGTATCTGAAACTGTGGCTGATTAGACAGAAGAGTAGGTGGTAAGAGATGAGGTCAGAGGGGAACTGGAGCCAGACTACGTGGGGCCTTGAGAGCATGGTAGAAGACTTTGCATTTACTCCCAGGGAATTGGGAAACCATTGGAGAGTTTTGAACTGACTAATGTTTTTAATCAGTCACCTTGACTGGCTGCAATGTGCGGAACAGATTGTGGCACAACAAAGGGGAAGACAAGAGCCCCGTCAGTTATATGCTGCCTTCATCAGGCAGAGACGATGGTGATATGGATCAATACTCTAGAGCTGGTCAGAGTAGAAGGATTCTAAATGTAATCAGAATAAATAAATTGGTGTGATCTGATGATTATTTAGATGTAGGTGAGAGATAAGAAAAAGCAAGGGTGCTTCCAAGCTTTTCTTGGACATTGGCACCTGACAGATGGGGAAGGGTGGAAAAGGAGCCAGTTTGGGGGAAGAAGAAAAAAGAACAAGGGTTCAGTTAGTTATTTGTTTTTATTTTATTCATATGAGTGTTTTGCCTACATGTATGTAAGTGCACCCATGTTGTGCAATGCCTGTGGGAGCCAGAAGAGGGCATTAGATACCATAGAATTGGAGTTCCAGATAGCTGTTAACCACCATCTGGGTGCTGGGAACTAAACCTGGGTCCCTGCAAAAACATCCAGTGCTCTTAACATTTGAGCCATCTCTCCAGCCCCCAGTTACTTTTTTTAAATGTGTGATTGTG
This sequence comes from Rhizomys pruinosus, assembly GCA_009823505.1. NCBI lineage: Eukaryota > Metazoa > Chordata > Mammalia > Rodentia > Spalacidae > Rhizomys > Rhizomys pruinosus. The sequence continues at coordinate 218,676 of VZQC01010626.1, read as the reverse complement.
TGCACATGTGTGTGTGCACATTATCAGACAATAAGCTTAGGCATCATCCTCAAGAATACTATCTGCCTAATTAAAAGAGGATATATCATTGGCTAGGAGCAGATAAATTAGTCTAGATTGGTTGGTCATCAAGTCTCATGGGTCCCCCTATCTCCACATTCCCAGTGCTGGGATTTCAAACTCACTCCACAAGACCCACAATTTTATGTGGGTTCTAGAGATCACGGTTTGGTCCTCACACTTGTGAGCCAAGCACTTATTTACTGAGCTATCTCTTTATTCTAAGGGTTCAATTTTAAATTGTTATTATAGTCATAGATTATTCATCCTTATAAAATTATCACTTGAAATTTGGGTCTCCAGGATTTAGAAAACAGGTACACAAGCGGAAGTAGAATGTGGGGCTGGCTTCTGGAGCCATTTATGAACCTGATCACCTGCCCTAGAGCATGAGTATGAACAAAGATGACAAAAGGTCTGAGTACCGGGCTTCAGTGCTCCAGTGGCTAAGGGTTGAAACAGGACAAGGAAGCCACAAGAGAAATTTGGGAACAACCAGTGAACCAGAGAAGCAAGGTTGATTGATTTGCAGGAAATCAAGCTGCTCTAGTTTTTCAGAAAGGAGGAAGTGATTAACTGACTTGAGTAAAGTGAAGCTTGAGAACTGACTGTTGGCTTTAGTAATGTGGTGGTCACTGCCACCCTTAAACAAGAATCTCTAGGGTACCCATGTGAGATGCAAGTGTGGAAGAAAAAGAATGTGTAGATTACAATACTTGGCTCCAAAAGAGAATAGAACTAGCACAGAAATTGTAATGTTAGGCGAGGTCAAGAAGGATTAGCTTTTATGATAAGCCTGTTGGTCAAAGCCTCTAACAGCAGCTACTCAGGCTGAGGCAGTAGGATTGCAGGTTCAGCACCACAGTAGACTATAGAGTGGATTCAAGACCAGACTGAGACCCTGTCTCAAAATAGAAAAAGATGCCTGGGATATAACTCAATAGTAGAGCACTTGCCTAGCATGAACATGACCCTTAAATAATACAGGTTAGCCTTAAGCTTATGGTGAACCTCCTGCCTCAGCTTCTCCGACTGATGGGATTAAAGGCAGGTACCGTAGCCGGGCGTGGTGGCGCACGCCTTTAATCCTAGCACTCGGGAGGCAGAGGCAGGCGGATCTTTGTGAGTTCAAGGCCAGCCTGGTCTACAGAGTGAGTTCCGGACAGTCTGAGGCTCCAGGGAGACCTTGTCTCAAAAAGACAAAAAAAAAAAAAAAAAAAAAAAAAAAAAAAAAAAAAAAACTAAGTCAATTGTACCGCCTGCCTAGTTAAAAGATTTGCTTGTAAAGATTTAAAACAGTACAGTACAGTGTGTTTTAAATGGATTTAAATGACCAAGTGGGAGAGAAAGACCTGATCATGCTCCAGAGAGAGGGTAGCATTACTGGAGTTTGTCTATGGAGAGATAGTAGGATCAAGTGCACACAGGATGCGGACTCACTTTAGGTTGGAAAAAGGACTCCAAGGAGAGAGTGACAGGAAAGAAAGCAGACTTCAAAGGGTAAGATACAGAAAGTTCAGCTGACTTGGGCTGTTGTGTATGGTAGTCTATCTTCTTGGTGAAATACCAGGTGATAATAAAGAAGAGGAGATATGAGTTAAGGAAAGTAAGAGGTACTAAGTATTCCTTATGGGAGATGCAGAGACATGAGTTGCAGTGATATACAAAATAGCTCATACATGAGAAGATATTAATTACTAAATAGTAAAGATAACTGAATCATGAGGGTTGGAGAGATGGTTCAGCAGTTAAGAGCACTGGCTGCTCTTGCAGAAGACCCAGGTTCAGTTCCCAACATCCACATGATGGCTAACAACCATCCATAACTCCAGTTTCAGAGCATCTGACACCATCTTTTGACCTCCTCAGACATTGCATAACACGGGTGCACCTACCTACATGCAGGCAAGACACTCATACACATTAAAAAAAATAACAAATAGCCAGGCGTGGTGGCACAGGACTTTAATCCCAGCACTCAGGAGGCAGAGGCAGAGGCAGGTAGATCTCTGTGAGTTCAAGGCCAGCCTGGTCTACATAGTGGGCTCCAGACCAGCTGGGACTAATAGGAAGCCCTGTCTCAAAAAGACCCCCCCCAAAAAACAAATATTTTTCAGTCATTCATGATAGTCAGTCAAATAACAGCTTCCCTTTTCATCAAGCCAAGAGCTTTTGAGATCTGTTTCTATAATGTCCAACACCCCCTCCTTCAGTGTCTCACCTTCATCAGCCAGCTCACTCAATCATGTTTCCCCCTCTGACCAGTCATTCCACAATTATTTCACCACGCACTTCCTGACATGGAACAGCATGAATTGACCACTTTTCACAGAAGCTATCTTATATCTGATACACAGCTATTAAATTACTGTTCAGTAAGTTAAAGGAGTTGTCCCCAAATTTCTTTTTGCATTCACTTCCATTGCCCTAGTTGTCACAACTCCCTTTGATAAGAAAGTGTGAGAAAAAGAAATGACAAGACAACAGAAAAGGGACAGAAAGAAAAACAGATATCCAGGAAGGAAATGGAGGAAAGAAGAAAGAAAGAAGAAGAGGAGGAAAAAGGAGGAGGAGGAAGAAGAGGAGGAGGAGGAGGAGTACAAGTGGAAATGAGGAAGAAGAGATAAGGAGAAAGAACAAAGTAAGATACCATAATAAAAGTTGACAGAGCAAAAGGCAATGAGAAGGTCATGAAGAATAGCTACTAATGCAATTCATGAATTAGAAAACCATTGGGGGTACTTTAGAAATTGTGTAAGAAAGCTGAGGTCCCAAATAAATTTATGGTTACAAATCTACTGCTCTAAATGTCTTTTGGTTTTGGGGTTTTTTTTTCTATTACTTTTTAAATTTTTTTTTTCATTTTTTAACAATAAGTAATAATTTATGAGTACAAGCATCCTTTATGTAAAACCAATTTGCAAGCAGTTGTGCCCAAACCCACACAGCCCAAGGCTCCCACCATCCAGCTGGGGGGCTTTCATGTTCAATCAAGTTGATCAAATAAGTGTCCAGTCTATATTGCTGTAGTTTCACCATTCACCCCAATCACAGCCCTTACATTCTACCATGCCCCCTCTTCCACAGATTGTTCCCTAGGCTTAGAAAAGGGGCACAGGTGGATGAGAAGCAAAACAGTCTACTTTCTCTGGAGCTGTCATTTTGGACTCTGGTCAATTCTGGCTGTTTCCTTTCATGGGCTGATGGTTTGTCGAGGAATAACCTTTCAGTCCTACTAATGAAGCACAGGCGATTAGATATATAAGTATTTAAACAGTACTAATTGTTATGGTAGGTTACTTTGGTATAGACACAGATATTTGGATGGTATGTTAATCTATGAATTACATTTTTTCTGTAATATATGACAGGGTCTTAATGTGGTTTATAACATCTCCTAACCATTAGAGGATGTAAGCTTGTGGCATCAGCCATGGGTTATTCCTCCAAGGAGAGAGCTAGCAGCCAATTAGATTTGGGATATACAGACATATGGCTGCCACTGCTGCACAGTATTTCCAGGCAGGTGAGGTATAGCTGGTGCTGATGGAGGAGTCTTGCTTGACTCAAGGAGACCTATATTTGCTTTATTGGTTTAGTGGCCTTTGGTAACATTCTCTGGTATTCCAGAGACCAAACTGTACACTTGCAAGTGCGGTCTCAATACAATGTCTTTTGATATGAATATTAGCAATAACCCACACTTCAGTACTTCACAGGTAGAAAAACACGGTGTAGAGACTTCAGAAGCTTCCATTCTTTATGAACTAGCATTGGAGAAACTACTAAGAACCAAAGTAAGTGGGGTTGCCGAGCCTCCAACTCAGACTCACCCATGCTGCTCCCCCCCAAGGTTCATGTGCTCTCTGCCCATGTTGCAATGAGGACATAGACTGTGTGAAGTCTGAGCCATTTGTCAGCGTTTCCCACCTCTCCCATCTTTTCCTGGCCAAGTTTAGAGGCGAATGGAGAAGAGAGGCAGAGCAGCCAGCAGATGAGCTCTGTGGTGCTAACCCCAGGGATCTGAATGCGTCCAACTCTCATACTGTCCTTTGGGCTCTTTTGACACTTCCTTTAGACATATCTGTTTATTCTTTTGAAATTGTAGTTACACTCATGAATTCGGAATCAAAGTTCATAGACAGAAACTTTTTCATTCTTTTAATTTTTTTAATTTATTTATTTTATTTTTGTATGTGTATGAATGTACTGTCTGCATGTAGGTTTGTGCACCCGTGTCGTGTGATGCCGCGGAGGTCAGAAGAGGGTCTCGGATTCCCCTCGAATTGGAGTTACAGATGGTTCTCATCCGCCATGTGGGTGCTGGGGATTGAACCCGGGTCCTCTGCAAGAGCAGTCAGTGCTCTTAACCACTAGGCTATCTCTCGAACCCCGACAGAAACTTTTTCTAGAGATGTTTTGGCTATTTCTTTAAAAGGAAAGAATAACAGAGGAAGACTACATGCCTGTTACAATAGTTGTCAAGGTGAAAGCTTTGAGGGGCTTACTGTATTAGTCAATTCCCTCACATCTTCTAGGATATACATATGAGAAGTCACCAATTTAAGCCCATATTCTACCAGATTTCCTTTTAGGACAAATAGCAATTCTTTCCATTTGACCTCATCAAATTGTCACAGAGTCAGTACCCAACCTTGGAATCTTTCACAATCTAACACTCGCAGATAGTCATTAGCAACAGGTGAGAATAAAAGTAGGACTCAAAAATCAATGTGTAATTTCTGGTATAGATGCAGGTCATGGTTTGATGCTATATAGACATAGCCCCATGACATTAAAGAAATCTCACACAGGGAGTCAAATAAGAACACATATATTTGAGACTAAAGTTATTTGTTCTTTGGTAAATAATTATTTTTCCAGTATACTAAATAGGAGTTGGTGCCTTCTTATCATTTTTCAGCCTTTTGGCTAAGATCAAATGAAGAATCTGTGCCTTCTTAAAGTTAGAAATTTACAAACTAATTAGTATAGTTAAACTGAGAAATGTTATGTGCTTCTGTAATTCAAAAGAAATTCATAGGCCAAGCCAGAAAACAAGAAAATATTTGATGTGGGGCTAGAAAGATAGCTTGGTGATTAAGAGCTCTGGATGCTCTTCAAGAGGACCCAGTTTGGTTTCTTTTTTTTTTTTTTCTATTTTTTTTTATTGATGCTTTGTGCATTTTATACATCATTTTCCAATTCAGTTCAGGCATATTTCCCTTTCCCTTCCCCCCCACCCCACCCCATCCCAGATCATGCATTTTGCCATACTGTCCTGCATCTTTCTCTCAGTTTTTTTTTTCATTTTTTTAGCTATAAATGATGATCCATGAGTACAAGCATCCTTCATATGAAACCACCCAGTTTGGTTTCTAACACCACATGGTGGCTAACAACCATCTGAAACTCCAGTTCCAGGGGATCCAATGCCATCTTCTGGCCTCTGCAGCAATTATACTACATGGGTGCATTTATATAAATGCAGACAAGACACTCATACATGTAAAAAAATAAAAGTAAACGATTACTTTTTAAAAACAAAAACTATTTGACAGGGCCTGGGCTAAAAGGCGCAGGTGGTATCTACACTATTTAGTGTTGTACAAATGAAAAATTTCTGTTCTTTCAACATCTACTCATAAAATGAAATTTCTAATGAATATTCAGGTCAGAACAACATAGAAAGACTAAGTGACCCATAAAACATGACCCAACACACATACACGCACGCGTGCGCGCGCGCGCACCCACACACACACACACACACACACACTTGCACATATCTTGCAAAAAGGTTGCAGTCCCAACCAGGAAGGCAATATTCAGAAGCTACTTACCCCAAAGACTCATATACTAAGCAGGATTATTCATTAACAACAGCAGCAAGCTAAGATTCTTAGAATGACTATTAAACAAAAATATATCTCCAGCCCCAAATATAGTGATTTTTAAGAATCAGAAGCTTTGGTGTAAAAAGACATCACCTTAATAAGGCTTGGTGGCTTTGCTTTATACCTGTCCTTCGGTAAAATGATACATGGGACACAAATATCACACAGACAGTAGTTGTCCTGTGCATTCACGTGTCAAATGTTTCCCTCTGAAAGGAAATATAATTTTAACCAAGACTGCACTATGACACATGTTATTAGTAAAAAACAAAAACAAAAAAATCCTCCATCTCATTCCTAATTTGTATGCTTCCTTTGAAATCTCATGAATTGGCAATCACAATTTTCGGTAAACTGAATTTTAAAAAATCATGGTCCCAGAGGTATAGAGATGAACTTTGGCCAACTGTCAGGGACCTTCCAAAGGAATTACTATATAGCTCTCTTTGTTATTACAGTCCTCAAAGTGGCAAAGCCCAGGGATGAGAGGTTGAATAGAACCAAAAATACCACCTAATTAGGCTCCCTAAAGTAATTTTATTTGCTTTATGGAATGTCCTTGCCAATTCTTGCATTGAAATTAAATGAACCATTGAAATGCCAATACTCAACAGATAGCACTTAAAAACAAATACTTAAACTTTTATTTAAGACTACAATTTTCAGGGCCAGAAAGGTCGCTCAGAGGTTAAGAGAACTGGCTGCTCTTGCAGAGGACCTGGCTTTGAATCCCAGCACCCACATGGTGGAATAACAACCATCCCTAACTCCAGTTTCAGGGGATCTGATGCCCTCTTCTGATGTTCCTGAGCATTGCATGACATGGGCACACTAACACACACACAAGCAAGACACCCATATACATAAAATAAAAATAAATAATAAATAAAATTATTTTTAAAATACTCCAATTTTCAAAAAGTTTAGACAACTTTAAAAACTGTTTAGAGATTATTTCCCCTGTTACTATGACAATCCTTATATGTCACTCCAATTAAGGTTGAATATCTTTGGGGGGAAAAATCCTTTTGTCAACCGGTGGCCTGAAGTTTGAGATTTCACTGAAAGTTTCACTTGAAAAGGCTGTGAAAACATCAGCCACTGATCCAGAAGTTCTCAACAGCTCCAAGATGCAAGGTCATTCATAATTGTCTCCATCCTTCTCTCCTCTCTCTAGAGTATAATTACTTCAAGAAACAGTATCCTGGTTTATTTTACTGAAATCCAGAAACTCACTGCTTCTATAGCAACAGGCCCTTTCCTTATCCCTGTTTTAAATATCCACAACTGTCACCACTCCTCTTACATGCCTTAGGATGGCATCTGACTTTCACTAGTTCTCATTTTCAGAATCTACAGCTTTTCCTGTGTGTGGATGTTTATATGTGGGGGGGCAGTGGGTGCTCCTGTCTGCATGTGTGTGAGTATGCATGCAGATGCCAGAGGACATCTTTAGATGCCATAGCACAGGCTCTGAGATAGGGTCTCTCAGTGACTTGGAACTCACCAGTTAGGCTAGGTCCCCAGGGAGCCTCCCCTCTCTACCTCCTCAGCAATGGGATTCTAAGAAAACAGACAGTTGTGGCAAAATGGGATGGGGTGGGGGTAGGGGGGAAGGGAAAGGGAAATATGCCTGAACTGAATTGGAAAATGATGTATGAAATGCACAAAGCATCAATTAAAAGAAAACAGCACAAACTCCCAGCTTTTTATTGTTAAACTTTTTCCATAAATTTGACATCATTTTTCAATCAAATTTAGAGTCACTTCCCTTTCCATGCCCCCCACCCCACCTGAGCCCCTGCACTCTACCATATATGTCTTACATTTTTTCTGACTCTTTCCAGAGTTTTTTTCCAGTTCTTTTGTTGTTGTTCTAACATATTGCTTCAATATATATGCATATATACATAGTTATATACATACATATATACCCATATCACCTGAATTGGAGGATTTTTTTTTTTTTTTGCTAGAAGATGTCATGTTTTCCTAAAGGAAATGCTTGAAGGCTGCTCCTTGGCAAGCCCAAACAACCATCAATCCTGCCCACGAGCTCCACACTGGGGTCTTTCCCTCCCATGGTCCCCCAAATGAAGTCCATTAAGCATGCATAATGTCTTGATCTCTCTGCACTGGCCTCCATGATACAGCCCAGGTAGTCCAACAATGGCAGTCTATACTCTGACGGTGCTGAAATCCCCTTAGCTGCTTAGTTCACAAGCTGGATATCTCAGCAGTCCCCATCTGGTATTGAAGGTTTGGAGGGTTCTTGGAGAGATATGAGTCTTCAGTCCATATTGGAGGGTTAAAAAGCTGTGTCTCATGGCTTTGAAAAGTGGCAAAAGCAGTGGCAGCCACAGAGTAGATGCACTTGCCAGTAAGAATTGAAGACAGGACAAACAACAGTGCTCTCTCTTTTTTCTTTTTGTCTCTTTACTAAGATCTCAAGTTTTATATCTGAAGTACAATTTCTCTGGTCTTACTGATTATTTATTTCTGGTTGTACTTTCCTTTTGGATGCTTAAGGGCACACAGCCCAGACTAACCAAGGTTTTTGTTTTCTTAAGTTCAGTTGAGGATCTGGTCCTCAGGGGTCTCTCAGGAGTTTTTTTTTTGGGGGGGGGGCTGGCTCCTTTCAGTTTTTCATTTACCAGTTCCATCCACTCAAGGAGAGAATCGGGTCTTGCTAGACCAGGCTTCATTTTCTGAAGCATGAGCAGACTTTCCTCTTTATAGACTGGGCACTGGCTGAAGTCCCATTAGTGGATCTCCAAGATCTCCCTGAACAGGAACACTGGTGACCCACATTTGCAGGACATTTCAAGAGATGCCCCCAGCTTTTTATGTGAGTTCTGGGTCCTCAGACTTACATGACAGAATGCATGAGCTCTGGTGGGGTGGGGGAATGGGGGGGACGACACGGGTCTAGATTCGATAAAAAAAAATAAAAGTAAATAAATAAATTAAAAAAAAAAACTAGTGTGTTGCCTATTGGTCCACACAGCTGTACCACTCTCTTCCAACTCTACATTTGTACCTGAGGGTATAATGCCATAATGGGAGGGATGAGGGAGGGAGAGAGGGAGAGGAGAGTGAGGGGGAGAGAGGGAGGAGAGAAGGAGAGGAGAGGGGAGAGAGGGAGAGGCGAGAGGAAGGGAGGGAGGGAGGGAGGAGAGGGAGGGGGAGGGAGAGGTAAGAGGAGGAGGGAGGGATGAGAGAGTGAGAGGAGAATGAGCGGGAGGGAGGCGAGAGGGAGAGGAAGGGGAGAGGAGGGAGAAGGAGAGGGAGAGGGTGCAGGAAGAGGGGAAGAGAGAGGGGAGGGACGGAGGACGGGAGAGGGAGAAGGGGGAGGAGGGGAGGGGAGACGTTTCGTAAGGAGGGAGAAGGAGAGGAAAGGAGGGGAAAGAAAGAAAAGAAAAAAAAAAAGGGGAGGAAGGGAGAGGGAGGGGAGAGGGAGGGAGAAGAAAGGGAGAGGAGGGAGCGGAAGAGAGGCGAGAGGGAAGGAGGGAGAAGGAGAGGGAGAGGGAGAGAGAAGGCACAGAAGGAAGGAAAAGAACAAAACAAAAAAAAAAAAAAAAGGGAGGGAGAGGGGAGGAAGAGGGAGGGAAAGGAGAAGGAGGAGGAGAGAGGAGAGAGAGAGGGAGAGGGAGGAAGGAGAGGGGAGGGAGAAGGAGAGGGAGGGGGAGAGGGGAGGGAAGAGGGAGGAGAGGGAGGAGAGGAGAGGGAGGAGAAGGAGGAGGGAGGAGGGGAGAGAGGGAGAGAAGGAGAGGAAAGATGAGGAGGAGAGGGAGAGGAGAGGGGGAGAGGATGGAAGGAAGGAGAGGGAGGTGACGGAGGGAAGAGGAGAAGGAGAGGTGAGAGGGGAGAGGGAAGAGGGAGAGGAGGAGGGAGAGAGAGGGAGAGGGGAGAGATAGGAGGGGGAGAGAGAGGAGGAGAGAGAGAGGGAGGGAGAGGGGGAGGGAGAGGGAGAGGGAGGGGTGAGACGGGAGGGAGAGGAGGGGAGAGGGGAGGAGGAGGGAGAGAGGGGAGGGATGAGGGAGGAGACTGAGAGGGAGAAAGAAGGAGAGAGAGAGAGGGAGGGAAGCGAGAGGGAGAGGGAGGGGGAGAAGAGAGAAGGAGAGGAGAGGGCGAGAGGGAGAGGGAGTAGGAGAGGTGAGATGGCTGAGAGGCGGAGGGGAGAGGGGAGAGGGGAGAGAGAGGGAGAGGGAGAGAGAGGAGGGGAGGGAGATGGGAGAGGGAGAGGGAGAGAGGAGAGGGACAGAGGGAGAGGAGAGGAGTGAGAGGAGAGGGAGAGGGACGAGAGAGGAGAAACGAGGAGAGGGAGGGAGAAGGAAGAAGGGAGGAGAGAGGGAAGAGAGGAGGGAGAGGGAGAAGGATGAGGGGATGGGAGAGGGAGGGAGGGGGAGAGGAGGAGAGGGGAGGGAGAAGGAGAAGGAGGAGGGAGAGAGGGAGAGAGAGGAGGAGAGGGAGAAGATAGGAGGGGGAGGGATAGGGAGAAGGGAGGGAAGGTGAGGGACGAGGGAGGGAGAGGGAGGGGAGGAGGGGAGAAGGGAGGGAAGAGGAGAGGAAGAAGAAGGAGAGGGAGGGAGGAAGAAAAAAAAAAAAAAAAAAAAAAAAAAAAAAGAGGAGGGGGAGAGAGAGGGAGAGGGAGGGAGAGGTGAGAGGAGAGGGAGAGGGGAGAGGCGAGAGTAGGAGATGAGGGGAGAGGGAGAGGAGAGAGGGAGAGAGAGGAGGGAGAGGGAGAGAGAGAGGGAGAGGGAGAGAGAGAGGGGAGGGAAGAAGAGATGAGGAGAGGCAGAGGGAGGAGAGGGAAGGGGGAGGGAGGGAGGGAGGAAGGAGGGAGAGGAGGGAGAGGCTGAGCGGAGAGGGAGGGGAGAGGGGAGAGAGAGGCGAGAGAGGAAGAGATAGAGAAGGGAGGGAGAGGGAGGGAGAGGGAGATGGAAAGAAAGGGAAGGAAAAAGAAAAAAAAAAAAAAAAAAAAAAAAAAAAAAAGAGGAGAGGAGAGGGAAGAGGGAGATGGGAGGTGGTAGGGGAGAGGGGGAGAGAGGGACGAGATGAGGAGGGAGAGGGAGACGAGAGAGAGGAGGATGGGAAGGAGAGGGGAGAGGAAGAGGGAGGGGAGAGGGGGAGGAGAGGGAGAAGAGGAGGAGAGGAGAGAGAGGAGGGAGAGGGAGAGGGGAAGAGGGAAGAGGGAGAGGATGAGAAGAGAGGGAGAGGGAGAAGAGGAGGGAGAGGCGGATGAGGGGAATAGAGGGGGAGGGGAGGCGAGGGGAGGGGAGAGAGGGAATAGAGAAGGGAGAGGGTGAGGGTGAGAGGGAAGAGGGAGAGAGAGGAGGGAGAGACGACGAGGAGGAGAGGGAGAGGCAGAGGGACGAGAGGGAGAGGGGGAGGGAGAGATAGGGGGAGAGGGAATGAGGGAGAGGGAGAGGGAAAGAGGAGAGGGAGAGGAGGAGGAGGGAGAGGGGGGAGGGAGGGGAGGGAGGGAAAAGGGAGGGGGAGGAGAGGGAGGGAGGAAGGTAAAGAGGGAGAGAGGGAGGGGGAGAAGGGAGAGAGGGAGGGGGAGAGAGGGAGAAGGGAGAGGGAGAGGTGGAGAGGGAGAGGGGAGAGAAAATGTGAAGAAGAAAATGAGATGAAAAAGGAAAGAAGGAAGAGAGGGAGAGGGAGATGGAGGGGAGAGGGTGAAGGGATCGAGGGAGGGAAGGGAGGGATGACGGGAGAGAGGGAGAGGAGAGGGGGAGGGGGAGAGGGGGAGGGGGAAGAGGAGGGGAGGGGGAGGGGGAGGGGAGAGGGAGTTGGAGAGGGGGAGAGGGGGAGGGGGAGGGGGAGAGGGAGAAATAAAGTGTCTGAAATACTTTCAAGACAGTAGCCTAGGATTCCAATGAGGGCAAAAGCACAATAACTAATGACAGCATGCTTTATGTCTACTTCTATGGCCACATATTTATTATATAATTTTGAACACTGAATAAAGTTGCTTTATTTAGGTTTTTCCTTTGCTATCATAAGAAGGCCTTGGCTAAAAATGGTTGAGGTATAAGATATTCTGACCAAGTGATAAAGAAACAGCCGCCCTTTTGTAAGCATGTGCTAATTTCTTGTGTGCAAGGTGATATTTATTTATTTATTTTTACTTTTATAAACAACCTGCAAGTAACTTGATGTGGAATCTGAAAATTAGAGAGTCAAAATAGTTTACCAGAAAATAGACTATACTTATAAAAGTCACCATGACAAGGTTTACTTCAATACTAGTGTTTTCAAATGGTATCCCTTATCTGTGGATGCTAGTGCCAACTACCTAGTTGTAAGTATTTCTTGTGCATGGCCCCTGAGCTTCTGTCCAAAGCAGTTGGGAGTGATGCATACTGGAAACAACAACAACAGAAAGGACTGCATCGAAGAACTGACTGAAACAGTGAACTTCTGCTCAAAACAGTCAACTTCCTCATGGAGCATATTGAGAAAGACAGAGAAAGAGATGAAAAGCATGTTTGGCAGAATGCATGAGCTCTGGTGGGGTGGGGGAATGAGGAGGGCACACGGGTCTAGATTTGATAAAAAATAAATTAATTAATTAATTAAAAAAAAATTAGTGTGTTGCCTATTGGTCCACACAGCTGTACCACTCTCTTCCAACTCTACATTTATACCTGAGGCTCTGGAAAGATGTGTATAATCTACAGTTTTAGCTATTGAAGAAAAATTCAAAATTCACTAAGTGAAAATTACATCATTAATGAGTAAATGGAGTCTTCTTTATTTACTATTATTTTATATAAAAATTTTTTATTGTTATTAAACTTTTTTCCATAGGTTATACATCATTTCTCAATCGAATCCAGAATCACTTCCCTTTCCATGTCCCCCACCCCACCCGAGTCCCTGCACTCTGCCATACATGTCCTGCATCTTTCTCTAAGTCCCTCCAGAGTTTCTCTTTTTTTCTCAGTTCTCTTGCTGTTGCTCTCTCCAACCTGCATTGCTACAGTATATATATATATTATATATATATATATATATATATATATTATATATATATGTATATAAACGTATGTATATATATAACTATAATATATACTATAGTATTATATATGATAGTTATATTATATATTATATATATACATAAATATAGACATACTACATAATATATCACTTGAATTGGAGGATTTTTTTTCCTAAAAGATGTCACGTTTTTTCCTTAAGGAAGTGCTCGAAGGTTCTTTGGCAACCCCAAACAGCTACCAATCCTGCACTTTTGCTCCACATTGTGGTCTTTCTTTCCCATGGTCCAGTAAGCACATGTCCTGTCTCGATCCCCCTGCACTGGCCTCCATAATACAGCCCAGGCAGTCCAACAATGGCGGTCTACCGCTTTTGGCACTCCTTGAAGACATGAGACAGGCTTTTTAACCTTCCATATGAACTGAGGACTCATGTCTCTCCAAGAATCTCCAAACCTTCAATGGCAGATGGGACTACAGAGAATCCAGCATTGTAGACTAAGAGCTAAGGGGATTCAGCCTATCAGAATATTTATTATTTTTTATGTCTGTGAATGTACTGTCTGCATGTAGGTTGGTGCACTGTGTCATGCAATGCCACAGAGGTCAGAAGAGGGTGTTGGATTCCCCTGGAACTGGAGTTAAAGACCATTCTTAGCCACAATGTGGGTGCTGGGAATCAAACCCAGGTCCTCTGCAAGAGCAGTCAGTGCTCTCTTTTTTTTTATTTTTTTATTAATTTTATTTATTTCTGTATGAATGTACTGTCTGCATGCAGGCTTGTGCACCCATGTCGTGCAATGCCGCGGAGGTCAGAAGAGGGTGTCGATTCCCCTGGAACTTGAGTTCTCCTGGAATGGAGTTTCAGACGGTTCTCGGCCGCCATGTTGGGTTGCTGGGGATCGAACCCGGGTCCTCTGTAAGAGCGGTTGGCGCTCTTAACCGCTAGGCCATCTCTCCAGCCCGCGGTCAGTGCTCTTAACCGCTGAGCCATCTCTCCAGCCCCGTAAATGGAGTCTCCAGAACATTCCTCCTCCCGCCTCCTCCCAAAATGTCTGTTGAAATCCCGGATCAATGGGTCACAGCAAAGGGTAGAAAGCAGGTAGGCAGAGCCTAGAGGAATGCGGCCATGATTTCTCAGGACTGTGGCATATGTATCATGTGGTTTGGTGTGGGCTAGACTGGAGGAGTGAGCAGTCCCAGAAGACTTTCTGGGATGCCTCAAGAGGAAGGACAACAAGGACAACAGGTAGGCACAAGGTACGGAGAAGTATAGGCCAAAGTGAAGACAAGTATTACATGAGCTCTAGCACTCAAGGAAGGGACAAAGGATGCGATATCACCAGAGAGGGCATTCCTGATAGTTAAATGAAACACTAAATGAACTCAACTGGTTTTCCGAAGGACACAGTGAAGATTTGTTTTTCTGATTGCCAAGGCTCTTTCCAAAGCTGAGAACATGGGGGCCACAGAGCTTCTCCAAGTAGCTTCACCTTTGTTACCACGATTTTACAAAACACTGGCTTCTCCACATGTGGCTCAACCATTCTGTGAACTCTTGTGTGCGTGTGTGTGTATGTGTGTGTGTGTGTGCACATGTGTGTGTGTGAGTGTTGAATCCAGGACCTTACACATGCTAAGCACATGCTCTAGGCCAACACAATCCTTTTTTAGTTTAGACACTTGACTTTCTGGAAGATTAACTTAATGCTTTTTGCATGAAGCTCAGCTAGGTTTCTTATGTGTTTCCTCCTAGTTAATACTAACTAACTGTATTTACAACTTGATATGATGTTTAGATAGAAATTATTTTTGGTGCAAGCTCTCTCTCTCTCTCCTTCTCCTCTCTCTCCTCTCTCTCTCTCTCTCTCTCTCTTCTCTCTCTCTCTCTCTCTCTCTCTCTCTCTCCCTCCCTCCCTCCCTCCCTCCCTCTGTCCCTCCCTCCCCCTTCCTGTTTTCCCTCTTCCACTTTCACTCTGCAAGCCCTTTCACTTCCTTCACTCTTTATTCCTTTCACACCCTCAGGCCTTTGGGTTTTTGCCCAAGGGCACATTTCCTTTTATTTCCCTAATAAAGCAAGAGAAGAAAAAAAAAAAAAGAAATTATTTTCTCCACTACTGAGAGATCTTGAAACTTGCTAATAGAGGTACCCAGATTATGCCTCTCTGGCCAGAGAGAGCTTATGTTCAAAGGTCCAGTCTTACTTTATAGATCCATGAGAAAAAAATCTAAAGGTATGTCTTGTATACAGCTGGGTTAGCCGTATCCATGGGACTCCCCCAAAAGCTCATTTACCCCTCGCAAGCTCTAGGGGTGAGCCACTTCTTCATTAAAAATCACTTCAAGCTCTTTCCCCAACTGACCCAAATGATTTAATAACACTCCCTCTGTGAAAACCAAAATATGATTAATTCTTTATAAAACAACATTTCATTATCCAAGAAAAAAAAATCTTAAAAACAGCAAAGGCTGATGAATGGCTACTAAAGGTATGATCCTGCTGAATGGCTAAATTTAGCTGATGAATGACTAAATCAGATGATCCTGATTCATCCATCAAGAAGCTCATACAAGGATATAGCATCTGCTTAAGGGGAAACAGATCTCCAGAGAGTACACAGAGTTTTGTGAGTCTAACCTGTTAGGCCTAAGGACACTAACTCATGCTTCACAACTATGACTAACCCAGGAAGAGCTACTATGCTGGGCATCCATCTAGACCCAAGAATTAAGCACCTTGAGGAGATCAGATATGTTCAGCTAGGGCCACTGCATGATTCTCCCTCCTTCCCCCAGCATTTGAAAGCTCCATTTGATAATAACATATAAAGTCATAAGAAGTTCATCAGTGGTAGTCTTCTTCTAGAAGTCTTCCTCCACTGGACCTGTCTTCCTACACTCTTGGGAGCACTTGGGTACATGGAAGACTTATAAAGTTAAGGAAGAGGCAGATAAATCTACAAACACTCATCTCAAAACAAGATGTCCAAATCCTCCATATTGAACCAAAAAATTAATTTGCGCCAAGATCTGTGTCTTTCAGTAATAAAACACATTTACCAAATATGACTATAGTGTCTCAGCCACAGTGCTTCATCCACAATGCCTCGGCCCTAGAGGCCACCACAGGACCTGAACGTTGCTACTACCACATCCCTTCAAACAATGCATCCTTGTTCCATGGCCTCCAAGCTGTGACAGGCATGATAAAAATGGAGATTGTTTTTATATTCTCTGTGCTATTTTGACAGTGACAGCAGTATGGTTATTCGCCAAATAATCAGAGCGTGCTGGCATTTTTATAAATAAAGTGCTTGGGTTTGACAGTAATCTGTACAAGGAGGACTTGGAGGATGGTCAAAACATGCCTTCTTTCCTGTGCCTAGGAAACGGGCCTGCCTGGCTATTTTTCAACACACTGAAATTTCTTTGACCAAAAGGCAGCCAGGAGAACAGCTATGACATCAGCCCAGCCCAAGCCCAGTACTCTCTGAAAGGACACAGGGAAGTATTTCTTTCCTCCATGGCTTACAGGAATGTGTTCCTGGAGCTTGGTGAGTTATACAAGGCAGATTTTATTTCATGGCATAGAAGCATGGGGGTGGAAAGGAAGGCGTGCAGGGGGGAGCCGAAGCTCAGTGAACCCCCACAGTATCAGGGCTCACATAGATTGCTTTGTTCTTCCCAATAACCTAGGAAGTACACATTATTGCTCCCAGTTTACCGATGGGGAAGCCACATGTACTCTCTGGGGTAACAAACGCTGTGTCCCCACAGTCAACCCAGAAGGATTCAGAAGTTTAAGACTAGTCTAAGAAGGAGAACGGGTTCTACACAATTCTCATGTAAGAAAACCATCTTTGGACTCAGAGGGTGTCACACACAAATGTCTGCTTTGTCAGAGAACATTTGTTTATAGGTTTCAGAGTATTTTATAGGTAACATCTCTTAAAGTTTTACTTAGGAAGCTCTCTGAGTAGGAAGTCTATTTAATCAGTATTTGAGAAATGAGAAAACTGACCTTCAAAGAGTTTGGTAAAGCATCAGTCCCAGCTAACGAAGAGAAGGAAGTCAGTGCAGAGTTTCCGGTTCTTCCGCAGCTCAGGGGCTTCCGTGTCACTCTGATTGTGCCCTCATGTTGAGCATGCAAGACATTCAGAAGCCAACCTTCCCTACTAGTAACACAGGGCCGAGCATCAATGCAATTTCCCAAAAATGACTTGTTCAGACAACTAGACAATTCAACTGTGGGGACTTTTTCTGAGGGTATTTCCACAGCCTCTCTACTGTTCGCCTCCCCTCTCTGCCAAGTCCCTCATCTCCACCAAGTCGGGTCACATTCAGTGGGGATCAGACTTGCCTGGAGGACATCAGCCCTACAGTGACAGCTTTACACTACACATGGTTCAAACTTTCCAGGCAACAGAGTTAAATCCAAAGTATAGACTGTAAGTTGGTACGGCTTTGAGAACCCCTGTAAACAGGGAAAAATCTTACAGATGATGCACAAAAGCTAGCTGATGGGAGGTGGCGGGGAGCAGGGAACCATGCTCAGCACAGGAGCACAGTGGAGGGTCAAGTTTGTGACATATTCAGATAGCACATAGCTAGAATGTACTGCTAGTAATGACTGCACTTTGGGTGAGATGATCTTATGGCCAGTGGGTCACGATTCTGCTGGCCACATTCCAAATGGATATTGACCTACTTTGCTCTCTCCCAGAGAATTCAGAAACACTAAATAAGGATCATGATCTAAGCTCTGACCATATAACGATAAATAAAGGGACCTCTCAATACCTTTTTCTTTTCCCATTTTCATGTGTGTTTGTGGTATGCATGTACATGCAGGTTTGCATGCATGTGGGCACATGCGAATGTATGTATGAGTGTGTGCACATGTATGTGCATGTGAGGCCAGAGGCAGATGTCAGGAATCATTCTCCACTGCTCTTTCGCCTGGTTAAGTGAGGTAAGGTTTCTCAATCAAATCCAGAGCTCACTGATGAGGCCAGTGTCCCTAGCCAGCTTGGTCTGGGAATCTCCTGTCTGCATGCCAAGGCTGGAAGTACAGGGGTCCCACTATGACCACCTGGCATTTAGATGGGTTCTAGGGATCTGAATGCCAGTCTTCATGCTTTAAATTTTTTTATTAATTTTTTATTTATTTCTGTATGTGTATGAATGTACTGTCTGCATGCAAGTCTGTGCACCTGTGTCGTGCAATGCCGCGGAGGTCAGAAGAGGGTCTCGGATTCCCCCGGAACTGGAGTTCTCCTGGAACTGGAGTTTCAGACGGTTCTCGGCCGCCATGTGGGTGCTGGGGATCGAACCCGGGTCCTCTGTAAGAGTGGTCAGCGCTCTTAACCGCTAGGCCATCTCTAAGCAGTCTTCATGCTTTAATGTCTATTTAATAGTTCAATGCATCTCTCTTTATACAGTGATAATTTAGCACTGTTGGCTAACTTAGAAAAAACAATGTGTCTAAAAGGAACACGATCCCCCATCACATTTGACAATGGACCTGTCTAACTGCAACAGACTGCTTCCGAAT
Organism: Rhizomys pruinosus; assembly: GCA_009823505.1. Classification (NCBI taxonomy): domain Eukaryota; kingdom Metazoa; phylum Chordata; class Mammalia; order Rodentia; family Spalacidae; genus Rhizomys; species Rhizomys pruinosus. The sequence goes on along the minus strand of VZQC01010626.1, from coordinate 200,161 downwards.
TTAAACACTGTTGTAATAGACAGAAAAGCAAAATTCAGGGTTTGATCTTTCAAGAATACTGCATACACTTTATCAACCAACATATACAATTTTCTGACATCTGAGATCTCTTAATTTTTTTGAGACATTGACCAACCAAATCTGCCACTCCTTTTAGCTTAATAAAGGGAAGCAAAATAACTTCACATGTTATTTGTGATTGGGCCTGGGTGTAATAGTTGCCAGATGTGAGATGTTTCATCTAAACTATGAAGATAAACACCCCTAAAGTTGTGTTGATTTCTACAAGCAGAAATACACAACAAAGGGTGCAGAAAACCACTACAGAGTCTGGGACATGAAGCAACAAATTAAAAAAAACACTCTGTGCTTATCAAGGGGCTAGACACCAGAAACAAAACTATAAAGACCAGTCACGGTGGCTGAGGAATCCCACAGCAGGCAGAGGCAACTTGGCACAAAAAGAACTGTGCCAACTGTGCCAACAGATACCCAGGAGCCCAGAGAAACAGAAGGGATTATCTACTTCAGAGTAAGAGCACTAGTGGACCTTATAAGCAAAGTAGCACTTTGAATTAGGCTTTGACTGATGAGCAAAATCTTGCTGAGGATCTGCATAGGGGAAAGGAAAAGAGTCACCCATGCAAAAGAACAAGCACAGCAGCAGTATCATATACTTCCAGTGACAAAACATTAGAAGAGAAAGAATAGATGCTCTTAACCATGTGTAGTAATACTCTGTTCAGAGAAATGAACGATTATACCATCTGAACCGTAACAGTGATTGTGAAAAGGTATATTAATTTCAGATGTAAAAACATTTTCCTTGTATACAAGTAAATACTGTAATTGAAGTGACAGAGTAGACGTGTAGAATTTATTATCTGAAGAAAATCTAATCAATAGGTATTTCATTTCGAAAGTTAATGAAATATTATGGAGAAAGTGGCCTTTTAAGCTTTGATTTTTAGATTCAGAGAAAGAACTTAATTTCCAGTGACAAGGTCAGTACTAGTTGAATGGTCTCCTGCTTCCCACACAAATGACTGCTCTTTCATTCTTGAATTATTTATTAAAATCAGGCTTCCATAATTAGAGTGTATTTAAACTTCCTTTTCTGTAGATCAGCAAGTTAAAAATCATGTCACCTTTGTTAATTCCACCAGTTTTCAAGACATATTAAAACACTTCGTACGACATTAAAACATAAATTTTGCAAGCACGTTTGGGTATAGAACAAAATCCTCTTTTCTCAGTTACTGCTAATTAATATTCAGTGCAATAAGTACGTGTGCATTTAATACTATTATCATCAAGGAAGGGCAGAGGGTTCGAGTCATTGCAAAGGACGATGTGGGTATATTTTATCTCCTGCTAATTAGCCAAATTAGATGAGCTTCTGGGAGATTATTTGAAAGCAAAGGTTTGCCAAGCCTACTCTCAATAAGCAGTTTTTATGCTCCCAATAGCCTAAGACTCAACTCTTAGATGACAAAAATAAATCTTTGGTTACATCCATCATGGTTAAAGCAAGCCACTTTCAAGGTCAACTATAGGGTCAGATACGAAAGCCGTGCCAAAGAGCTGCATATGCAAAATCATAGACATCTAATCAGCTCATCCAAAGCAGAGCCTGTTCCTTGCCAAAGAAAGAGCATACATTTGTTTGCATTCATCATAATGAACTGACGTAGCTTGATGTGGGGATGTAAGGAGAACTGTGTATGTTTTTGTAAAATGGAAATGTTTGTAGAATTATAAAAAATACAGTATAAATATATTGAGCTCTTTCTGGCCAAGATCTAGATCACTGAGTCAACCGTATGCCATAGGTGGTGTGTATAACATAGCAGACATTACGTACACACTCTGTCATTACTGAGGCAGCCCCTTTTTCAAAAGGATGTCTTTGTTAAATAAATGTGTCCTCATAACTGTCTTTGAGAAGCAGACAGATGCTGATCCTGTAACACTCCGCACCTTCTTTGAAGCCCTTAAAGACCTCACTTCAAAAACATGTCCTATTTTAATTATATCATCCTGGTACATGAGAGATAAGGTGATTTTGCTACTTCCTGGATCAAAAGGAGCAGCACGATTAGACAGAAACAGCACATCGACAATCATTTCGGCTGTCTCAAGATCACAACATTCAGGCATTTTATGTCCACGCTTCAATCCTCCTTTCAGGGTGTATGAGGAAGTTTTTGCACTCTGTTTGACCCGACTGAACTTTGTCGCACGGCCTGCTCACCACCCCTGCTGAAGCAAGCCACTAAATCTTACCAACTATCTCTTTGTTGTCTCTCCTGTGTGCCCAGCCCCTCCTTCTGATCTTACCAAGCCAGTTAAGTTGCACTTTTCACCTTCTCTGTTGACATAAAATGAAGTAACTGCAGTTATTTGAATATTGACTGCACATTTTGTCAACATCTCAAATTTTATAAGTCAACTAGATTGGGTTTCAAGGCAGAGGCCTACAATTTCATAGCTCATCTCTATTTGCTTGCTCAGAGCAAAAGAATGAAATGAAAAACCCAGAACGCTAAGAGAAAGTTTGTTTAGTCTTGTCATCAGAGAAATGAACTAAATTATTCATCACTATATAAGTGTTTTTAAAACATACTATTGTAGAAAAGGAAGCTATTAGTTTGTTAAAATATACATAAGTTTGATAGGTGTTTAGCCAATCTCTGTGAAAGTAGAGTGTGTTGGAATGGGAATTATTAGCATGCTGAATGCAATGTGAATTCAATGTGGGAGAGAGAGCAGATGTGGCAGCTATGAGGTTCCCACCTGCTAAATGCAAATGTTTAGGACCATGAGGTCTTGCTCCCAAGTTCAATCACCATGCAATATAAGATCAATAAGTTAGAGACACCCATGATCACCTGAATTTTAAAAATATTGCCTAGACTACATATTCAGTCCCATTAATATAAAATGTCAGGCTCATGGATATTCATTATCTGAGAACCTGACTATAAGATTCTATCCTGTTTGAAGCACCGTGTTAAACCTACAGGTGAACATGTTAGTTCCCTACTATCATCCCAAAATTTACACAGAAATTCCTGCTAGTGACACTATACATCCTTAGAGGAAGAAATGTTACTTGATACCAATATGAAATCACATTAAGGATACAGATATGCATAGGTTCTCTCTTTAAAAACCATAGGCATTTAAATTTCTTAAAGTGTTAGAAATCTAAATATTTTTATATTAGAGATTCATCCTATGCAGAACTTCATGCGAAGCTAGAGTTAGACATTTGCTCTTTCCTATTCTTCTCCTGTTACTTACATATGGAAAGACCATACCTTTAATGTTGATATTTGGATTCTAGAGTTGATTTGGTGAATAAAGGTAATACTACTTTCTATATGTTCTATATGGGAGATCTAAATATGATCAAAACATATTATATTAAATCACAAAATAAAAATAGAATAGAATACTGACATGTGTTACTTGGAAAAAGAAAAAAAAAAAAAAGAAACCTCAATCTCCTAGTCAGGCCAGACATTATTCCATATACTATATCCAATTGCTGAGTTAGAACAAGATTAGAATTTTCCTACAGTACTTTTATTTTGGAAAGCTGTTTAAGTCTGTTAAATGAAGCCAACAGGTCCAGGCCTGACATGAAGGAAAAACACACAGACTAAAACCTATGCATACAAGTTAAACCCTAAGTAGCAAACAAAGTGTCTGCCTACACAAATATGTAGTGTCTGGGGCCAGAGCATAGTCAGAAAAGCAGTGTCCTGACAGTCAGGACGATTAAGGGGGTAGGGGGTGACTGGTACTGGTTTTGTGAGGTCTATGGGAAAGCCATAGGCTCTATTAATCCCTCCTGATTGTTGCCTGGAGCCAAGGTTGGCTCAGTATAGACGTCTTCAATGCTTCAATCTCAGCTAGAATCCAAGTATCAACAATAAAGAGCTCAGCACCACTGAGGCAAATGCTATAGGTTCTTATTTGACAGCCTGATCACCATGTCAGTAGGACACCATATAAGCTCATGGGGCACCAGTCTGAGTACAAATGATGTGTGTTGGCCTTCACAAAATTACAAAAAGAATTGCTGATACTATTACAGTTGGAACCCTTTTATATTATGGCTTACCTCATTTTTCTCATTCTGAACTATCAACGGGCATTCAGGCTGTACAAGTGCCCAGTTACTTGCTGGACTCTAGAGGAAGCATTGTAAAGGTCAAAGAACTGCCCCTCCACTAATACTGTTCATTTCAGTTACTACAGAAGAAGTAACCATGACTTTCAATTTATAGACTAGAGAAGCAATTCTAATTACCCAATTCTAATTACCTATAGACTTTGTATGATATGTGAGAAGCAGAAAAAAATATAAACAGAGGTTGAGCATGGTGGCACACACCTGTAATCCCAGTAATTACCAAGTGGGCACAGAAGGATCTGCTAAATGGATATATTTGCTTACAATCCCAGCACTCACCAAATAATTTGCTTCCTTTTTTGAACCACATCTCCAGAGAACTAGAAAGTCTGTCTGATACAATATTCAATCCATCTCTTTAGGAAGGACTTTGGTTGGGTTCTAATACAAATTTGAGCTTACTGTGATATGCATAAATGTGTAATTCTACAGTCAAGCTCATTTTAATATTATATAGTCTGATGGTTGCCTAACTAATATCTTTTCTTCTAGTTTTGCCTTATGAGGGCAAAATCAACCATGGCCCCAAATATTACAATTCTGAGTCTAGGAGAGTCAAATAAAGTTAAAATCCAGTCAATGCAATGAAAACAGAAATGCCTATGCAGAACTTCATGCAAAGCTAGAGTTAGATATTAGCTCTTTCCTACTATTCTCCTGTTACCTACATATGGAAAGGCCATACCTGTAATGTTGATATGTGGATTCTAGCTGAGTTTGAAGCATTGAAGATGTCTACATTGAGCCCACATTAGGTCCAAGCAAGCTATTCTTGTGAAAGTTTTCAGGAAAGAAGCCAGTCCAAGGATGGTAAAGCAAAAACACTGAAGGAGCCTAAGCCATAGATGGCATCTTGAAATCAGTGTAGAGCTTGGGACCAACTATGTCCCCAGGCAGAGCCATAAGGACTGCCCGTCTTGACAAATATGATTAATGGATTCCTTACTGATGTTACATTATAGAACATGCTCAGTGTCATTAAGATATTTTCAATTATCAACACATAGTTCAGCACACTGTATAAAATTGCAATAATCAGGATTTTAACATAGCCTATCCATCAATTTCCATGCATATGTCTATGATGGCTTGGCTTAAATTATTTCCATTTCCAATTTTACTCAAAGAAAAAAAACGAAAATCAAAACTGTTCCATTAATACATTGTCAAAGAAATAATCATGACTTTCAATCTGTAGAGTACAACAAAATTATGCTTCTATCTACCCTGTAGGCTTCATGTTAGTTATGAGAAATAAAACAAAAATAAGTTGAGTATGAAGACACATGCCTACACTCCCAACACTGGGGAGAGCGAGGCATGAGGGGCTCTGGAGTCCAAGGTCATCCCCTGTGGCTACCTAGCCAGTTGAAGCCAGCCCATGCCACGGAATGAGACCTGGTCTCAAAAGCTAAGTAAAACAAAATCAAACAGAGAAGGAGAGGCTCTAAATTCAATTCAAAATTTCACTGGGTTAATTAATCCAAAAGGATATAACCAAATATATGAAATAGTTCTAGTTTGAAACCACTTGGAGGATATCTGCAAAAACTTATTTATCCATGTGAGAAGTGAATGTTCTTTGCAACCTTTCCTGGGTCATTAAACTAAGAGGATACCTTAACTAGTGGAAGCTACTGGAATTACATTGAATTTTAAGCCATCTACTATTTCTCCAGGTTAAAATGGGCTTCATGGGCTCTTGAGATGGCTCAGTAGGAACAAACACTTGCCACCAAACATGATGACCTGGAACCCACATGGTACAGGAAAGAACCTCCTCATACAAGTGGACCTCTGACCTCCACATATGTGCCATGGCAGAGAGAGAGAGAGAGAGAGAGAGAGAGAGAGGCAATAAATAAATCAATACATAAATTTTAAATGCTATTTACAAGCCAGTTCTTAATTGTAATGAAGTTGGATTTTTTTTTAGCCTATTTTGCCCCAATATTCCTTTATAAAATTAATTTTGGAAGTGACCAAGATGAGTTCCAAAGCAATAATTTTAAAGAGAAACATTTTGGCTCCTTTGAATTACAGCTCAATGAAGTTATAACGAGAGGCTAGACGCTATACTCACAGCTCCCATTAGCGCCTCTGTTGATGACTTATGTATCCAAAGACAACTATGTAAAGCAGGCAAGAAGAAAATGTGTCTAACCACACCTCTCAATTGAGAATGTAAATGATGAGCAAAAAGATACTACACAGGATGCCAAGTGCCATGGCAGAAGTATTCACAGTTTTACATGTGCCCAAACAAGAAATATGTAGAATCAAGAAGAGTTTTTAAACAGGGCTGTGTAGGTGGAATTTTAAAGTGTGACTGGGAATTAACAAACAAGGAAGAGTGGCAGGCATTGCAAGTGAAGGGAGAATCTGCTCAGGACATAATGACAAATGACACTTGGACCAAACCTGTGACAGAATTCCACAGCAGAATCCCTAGAAAGAAAAGATGAATGAATAGTTTCATCATAAGTCTGTGTCTGAAAGACTACAATAGCACAAACGTCAGTCTTAATAAAACAATGGTAGCTTATATCCATGACGATTCCAACATCTGAATTCCATGGCATACACATGGCCATCTGAAATGGTTTAGCAAAAAATAAATTTTCTTTCAAATTTTAGAAAGTTCTAGAATGATTAATATTTTTCATCTTGATTTGGGTTTATTTTTAAAGAATGAAATAAGGGCTGGGGTTGTAGCTCAGTTGGTAGAAGGTTCACCTGGCATGCAAGAGACTCTAGGTTCAATTTATTTATTAGACATGATGATCCATGCCCATGTCTAAACACCTGGGAAATAAATACAAGAGGATCAACAATTCAAGGTCATCTTTAGTTACATATTAAGCTGAAGACCAGCCTAGAAAATATAGACCCTATCTCAAAAAATTTAAATAAATGTAATCACAGAAAAGAAATTTTGTATTACCAAATTATATATATATATATATATATACATATATGTATCTCCATTTAATCTTCTATCACTCTGAACTTAGATAATAAAACTCTCATTGTATCTTAATTATATGCAATATATATATATATATATACATATATGTATCTCCATTTAATCTTCTATCACTCTGAACTTAGATAATAAAACTCTCATTGTATCTTAATTATATGCATATCCTCTAAGTAAGTTCATATAAATAAATAATCCTACATAACTACATACTATAGTTGATGTGTGTGATGTTCAGTTGCCTACAGATTCAGCAGTAAACTATAGTAGATAAAGGTCATACAATGATGTTGACTATGGTGTTATCACAAATCTTACCATTTCTGCCTCTACTATTAATGATAATAATTACCACACTCGCTATCCTTATCATTTTCCATGTTTATCAGATTCCAAGTACTTATAGGTAACTTCATATCATTTATTGCTGTGTAACTACCACCAAGATACAGATTTCATTTTGCAAATGGGAAAACCAAGGCTTACAAACACTACCAGAGTGTCATTTGGTACACAGATAAGAGAGAAGGCAACCTAAATCACTTGTGATTTAAGGCTTTCATATATACCACTTATGGATCATGTAGGTTTGTACATCCCTAAACAAAATTTTCTTCTTCTAAAAATTGTAAAGAGCCATTATAACTACCTAAGAGATTTGTTTTAAGTAGGGAACTTAATACTGTATATAAATATAGAACATACACAGGTGTATAACTACCATCTCCTTGAAAAGGAGATAAATAACTTATAAAAACTTAAAAACAACAGATCTACAAAAATAACAGGTAGTAAATAATTATGGAAAACAGGAAAAGTTTTCAGCAAGTGTTTCTTATAGTTCCACCAATGTCGCAAAACCCTGGAAGACTATAGAAATGTTAAACACATCGTTCATCTTAAAGCCCATTAAATATTGATCTGAAGAGACATAGGATGGACCACATAAATTGACCCCACTATAAAAATTCAAAGGGCTTGCCAGATTCATCTCTTTTTTATTTTAATCTTTTAAAAGCATGTTTAGATTGTATTCATTTGATTTGAGTAGAGCTTTTCTCTAAAATAAATTGCCTATATATGCACACACTAACACATGTGGAATTCCTTTTCTGTAATCCTCAAAGAAGCTTTTGATTCTTCTTCTGATTCACCAGAAGAGAGTCAGTGAGCAAGTGAGATGCGCTCTGGGATTTGCATGGCTCCGGAGTCACAGTGTACAATTACATAGAAACCAGATGGCTGTGGAAAAGGTTTCTCTTTTATAAAAAAATTTTTTTAAATAAAAAAAAAATGGAGTATTGGGGTGTTTCTAAGACTCTTATACTCAAATAGATCCCAATAATCAAAAGACAACCAGAGGGAAATGATGCCTAAAATAATCAAGAAGTTCATCACAGCTCAGACACAGGTCCCACGGGAGCCACTGCTTAGAATGTAACATGGCAGGGCCTAGGCCATAGTTTGAGAAGGGCTGTGCCTTCCACAATGCAGGGAAAAGGAGGGTAAACAAAAGGAGAAATCTTGGTTAAGAAAGTTGAAATCCCTTGGAAGGATTCATTTTTTTCCCATCTCTGTAAAACTAACCACAGTTCATAAGATGGGATGTTTAAAGGACTCCGCTTTTAATCTTGCAATATTAATTCCCTGAAGCTTTGAACTGACAGGCAGGCCAATGTAAATGAGGCAGAACAAGAGTCAGAGCCAGAAGTTTTGTTGTACCATGACAAAAAAATGTGTTATTAGTGTTCCATGATTAATGACCATGGAAAAGGAAGAGCTGCGACCAGCACAAGAGCGTCGTGGTGTGTGCAGTCAATTCCTCAGCAGAGCAAAGAACGGCAACTGCCCTGCATACCCACATACGCACAGTTCACGTACATGAATCCATACCACGTGGGCTATTTCATGTAAATATTTACTAACATGTAGCATTTCATAAAATGTTTAAGCCAGGCATTGTGGCACACATGTGTAACTCCAGCAACCAGGAAGGAGGAAATGGAATCACAAGTCTGAGGCCAACCTGGGCTACAAAGTGAGAACCTTCTCTCAAAAACAAAAGGTTTTTTTTTTTTTTTTTAGTTGGCTGTGCCTTTTTCTTTTTTTTATTTTATTTTATTTTATTTTATTTATTTCTGTATGTGTATGAATGTACTGTCTGCATGCAAGTCTGTGCACCCGTGTCGCACAATGCCATGGAGGTCAGAAGCGGACGTCGGATTCCCCTGGAATTGGAGTTTCAGACGGTTCTCAGCCGCCATGTGGGAGCTGGGGATCGAACCCGGGTCCTCTGCAAGAGCAGTCGGCACTCTTAACCGCTAGGCCATCTCTCCAGCCCCCAAAACAAAAGGTTTTTTAATAATCGGTTCCATACACTATGAAATGACATACGCACACAATAAACTCTGCTAATTAATTAATTCACTTCTCAGTTACCTCCAATATATCTTTTTTTTAAATTTTTTTTCTTAATTTTATTTATTTCTGTATGTGTATGAATGTAATGTCTGCATGCAGGTTTGTGCACCCGTGTCGTGCAATGCCGCGGAGGTCAGAAGAGGGTGTCGGATTCCCCTGGAATTGGCTCACTCACTAACTAATGATGAGCTAATTTCATTGGTAAAGCAAATTAACCAAGTCCATTGTAAGCAGTGAATGTAATCACAGAGAATAAATTCAGTATGGAGTATCTTTAAAATTCAATCAATTGAAGAGGAAAAAGAAAAGCATAGAATTTAGTTTTATGAAATTTAAACTAATGACATCTTCTTCCATTATTTCTGACCACCAAAAAGGCTCAGAAGGAGCCTCCTCAGGAGTTAGGCATGTCTACAAAGCACAAATCTAATGTCGACTGTTTGAAAGGCTCAGCTGAAGCCAAGAAAAAAGAAAGCTTAGAAAAAGTTTGGCAAACGGGGAGGGTACAGAGTGACAAGAGACCCGAAGAGGTGATCCATCAAGCACTTCCCCTCCACCATGCCACTCCAGCCAGAAAGTGGACTGCGGCCATGATATCTGGTGAGCTGAATCAAGTATAGGGTAAACAAAAAGCGCAGCATACAACTGCACACAGCAGACATTTGGAGAGAGGACAATTTCCACTTGATCCATGGCTCAGCTCCCCTAACTTGATCTCTTATTTCTTATTTTTCTCTTTTTAAATTCTATGTATATGTCCGTGTGTGCATATGTGGTGTGTGTGTGTGTGTGTGTGTGTGTGTGTGTGTGTCACAGTACCTATGTGGAAGTAGAGGACAACTCATAAGAGCCAGTTCCCTCCTTCCACCATGTGGGTCCCAGGAATGGAACTCGGGCCATGAAGTTTGGCAGCATGAGCCTTGACCCCTCACCAGCCCCCCTTCTTATTTTCGAAAAGACAGATCTCCAAATAAATTTATCTAGTGGTACCACTACTACCACAAGTACTGAAAATAATTCAGTGACTACTACAGATAGACACAAAAATAATATACTGTTTTAGATAATTGTTGAAGCTAAAAAGAAACAAAATCAAAGTAAAATAAATAAATCCTTTTATTTATACTTCTGGGGGAAGAGAGTTCCATGTAACCACATAACTTACACTTCCTTTCTTTTCACTACCTTCTGGTCTTTTCTTTCCCGCCTTCTTCCTTCCTTCTTTCCCTCTTTTATTCCTTGTCTTTAAAAGCCTAAAAGCAAATCCAATCAGTAGTAATGGTCTTTTGAGACATCTCTCCAGAACTCACTTCTGTTTTTCTTTCTTTTAATAATACATTCTGAGATTTTTAATGGTTTTTGGAAAGGAATGTGCAAGTTTTTGCTTTCTCGTAGGGTTAAATCTGTAAAGAATTAGTGTATTGGTTTATTTAACCCTCGTTAATCCAATCAAATTATATGACTACTTTTGTTACTCGCTTGGATTTTCTTCCTTTAAACATCAGCATAATTACTCTGGAATCAATTCTGCTCCTTCAAGAGAAACTCCCCCCCCGCCCCAAGTAGACAGTACAATTAACAATTTTATCTTTGTTGATAAATTAATTGGAACAAAACCAGGTAGAGAAAATAGCACCCTTAGGTCATTTCATCTCTAAACATGGGCTTCAGATTTAGAATCACTTGGAAGCTTCAGGGCTTCTAATGTGATGCTCAGGGTGGGCTTTGGGGTCAGAGACATTAACCTCCTCAGTGATTTCAGCACGTAGGGAGCCATGGATGGGGATCATGGTAACTTAGAGGGAGGACACTATTCACAGTAGAACAGGAAGCATTGTATTCAATGTAAGCTCATGCTATGCAAGAACACATGGTGGACAATCAAATATTTTGGCTCATCTATGATTTTTAAAACTGTTTGTTGAATTAATCAGAGGAAAATGAAAAGCCAGTAATTATATTAGCAAATACCCATTTTATCCCCATAACATGAAGTAATTAATTAGCAAATACCCATTATATCCCCATAAGATGGAGTGAGCCATCTGAGGGAGATTATGCAGTTTGTCAGATAAAGCAAGTGAAAACATTCTGAGAGGCCATTTCTGGGATTTAATTACCTAATTATTACCTTCAGTCGGACTTCCCCCTATACAGGAGGCAGAAAACTCCTGAGGAGTTCATAGAACAGAATGGATGTCCTTACTCGACAGACTTAGTGCCAGAAATGTTTCAGATTCAATGTTTTACATTTCTCATTATTTGCACAGACTTTACTGGTTGAGCATTCCTAACTTGGAATACCAAAATCTAGAATAATCTTAAATCAGAACATTTTAAGTTTTTTCAGATATTGAATCACTTGGAGTTTGGGGTTCACAGGATAGTTAGCCTTAATTGCAAGTCTAAAAGGGCCCCAGTTCTGCTAGACAAGAACAAATAGGGAGGGACCAAGTCTCCTGGATTATACGAAACAATCTTTTCAGGGGTCTGTTGTTCCTTGTGCTTAGGATAAAGCCATTTGGTTTTATACTGTGAATGTTGAGCTCTGCTCACTATTGAATTGAAGAAGAAAACCAAAGTTGACTAAGAGACAGACCTACTAAGTTGCATGCATTTCATGTCTGGCTGTTCTGGCTCCCGATCATCTGTCTTTTTCCTTAAGAAAAATACAAATCTGTCTCCTTGTTTAGCCCTCACTGATCCTGGAGCACATCAAAAATTGAGGCGGGCTCCACCTCAGTTTAAAAGATAGGGGAGAATGTTTGTTAAATGCAAAAATTTGTTCCATTATAAACACATGAGACATGTATATTCTCTAAGTAGAGTCCTTAATATGTGAGTATTTAAATATACAAGTATTTAAGTCCACAAGTGGTATTCACACAGTAAAAGAAAATTACAGAACCCCAGAGTTAATATGACTTGAAATATTTCAGGGACCTTGATATTTTGGTATAATATGCTTGTTATATTTTCAATGTTTAATTGGTTTGAAAATAAGGTTAAATGACTTGGAAAAAAGAGCTACTTGATAGCCAGCTTTATTGATAATTCATTCTTATGCCTAACCCATCATTATAAGGTTGTATATATGTATATATAATTAATTTATAAAAGATAAATCCATGTTCATTAAACTATAATTTCATATGGCTAATCCATTCATAATAAGAAAAAGTGGTTTGATACCCTTAGGCTGTTCCCATTTATTACTTAATGACAGAATTTATACAAAACCCTTTTAGAAATTTTGCTGTTTTTTTAAATTTTTATATTTGGTATTGTGAGATTTCAGAATGAATTTCCTGAATTCATCTTTGGTGGTTTCATTTCTAATGATCACTTTAGATAAAATCTTTATAAAATGGGACCCACCTGCTCTCCTTATCCTTTTTGCAGAAAATTGCAATGAAATCACACACTGCTCTATTTGAGTCACAGGAAGCCAACTTTTCAAAAAAATATGACACAAAGTCTTGTAACAACATTTCCTGAATAGAATCTAGGGAGCTTTGGGGGGGGGGGGAATGAAGTCACAGAGGCAGAGCCCCCTATAAAAAGTGAGAAATATTAATAAACACAATGTTTCTCTCATCAAACAAAACCTCACCACAATGGACCTCCTCATGACCTGGAAAGAAAATATTTAATATCTTAAGGCAATTCAGTGAAAACATAAAAAGTTATGCTATTTTTATACCAAGGATAATGTTGAGTCTGGAGAAACTCAAGATAACACACTGTTTAAAATAAAATTCATGTTTAATACACATTAATTGCTGACCATTTATCTAATGCTTTTAAAAAGATTCTCCATTAAAACTCTGTCTTTCTTCCTTAAAAGTTTTGTGATAGGTTTCTAGCCATTTCCATTTACTGCTCCACAGAAGAGAAAGACTAGGCAGGTGATTTACTTAAATAGACGACAGCTAAATGAGACTGAACTCTGACTCATTTAAATTAACTCCAATATTTATTGTTACAAGCTTGACAATGTTCTTGGAAATGATTAAGCATGACCGCCAGAATAAATGAGTTTAATAAAAAGGATTGGAAAGGACCACAGCATTCTAGTTAAGGGAGTCATTTTTATCTGGAAATTGGAGATACATGTGATAATTGCTTGATATACAGTATCATGAGTAAAATCTGGGGGAAACTATCTTGGTAACTTTATAAGATGATTTTCCAGAGAAATTCAATGCAAAGCACTATGAATATTCCTAGAATGACTCTCTCAAAATAAATAAATAAATAAACAAATAAAGTAGCTAAGCTAAAATTGTTAGTAAACTTTAGTGAAATAGGAAAGGAGTCTGTCTTCAGACTTGATTGCTTCCCTGGAGAAGATTTAGCTTCTATTTGGAAAAACTTATTATGAATATGAAATCACTGGAAAATTTAGAGATTATTTTAATCAACCAATGTTGATTAAATTTATGTAACTCGGGGTAAGGTAAAAGGAGACACATATAACATTACTGTTCATTTCAATCTATGTATATAATCTATACACTTTCTAAAGGTTTATTTTCTCTCTATACATACATATATATGTGTATACACACACATATTATATTCAGGTGGGTATGGGTGGCCTCAGAAGCCACAGGCATTGGAACTCCTGGAGCTGGAGAAACAGGCAATTGTGAGTCCTCCAACATTCCAACATGGTTGGTGGGAACTGAACTCTGGTCCTCTGAGAGTAGAGTGTACATTTTAAACTGCTGAGCCATCTCTCCAGACCTAATAAATACATTCTTTAAAGTAAGAGGGGATTTGGTAAGATCTCCATACCACTATGGGACATTTATCCACTTGAATCTCTGAATGATTCTGTGAATCACAATAGAGAAGGACTTTGACCGTAAGTTCAGAAGCATAGCTTTGAAAGAGATTTTGGTATATTGAGTAATTACCTCTAACACACATCTTTTAAGTCAGATTCAAGAATACATTAGAGGATATTAATACTAACATCAACCTTTTTCCCTCAAAATGTCATTATGACTAGAAAGGAAAAATAATTGATGGCTCTGTTATCAACCTCTAGGAGGGTTATTTCCTGGAAATTTGTTTCCAGTTGTTAATACCTATCTTATAAGTAGACCTTGTCTCATAACTAAGAATATATTCTTTCCATCCACAAAATCCCTGCCTCTGAAAAACCCCACACTATGAAGCCCTGGTCCAATACTCTGTAGACAGAAGTTGCCCACGTTGTGCTGTGGGAATTCACTCCTTGTAAGAGACCATTGTTAAAATGAGACACTGCCCTGTGCTTGACCTCCAGCCTTCTACACACAAATAGATGTGAAAAGATGTGTCTGTGTGTCAAAGTGTATTTTTCACATGGTGACTAATGCTTAATATAATCTATACTCAACCATTACAGGAAGGCAGAGATAATATCAGCAACCAGCCTTGCATGACAGCTTATCTGTCCTTTGTGACTGTTTTCAATACTGTTTACTGAAGGAAAACACATTTTCAAAAACCCATTCTCTTTATTAAGAATACAAGTGAATTCATAGGTGCCATGTACTCGCAAGACACATATGTTCAACATGTTGCATTTATTTGGTAATGATACAATCAGACAGTGTTTGTGCTCAACCACACTGAGCTATGTGGATGTCTACAATATGCCTTCTACATTCTGCCAGGATCTGGGGCTCTCAAACAAGCTTTTCTTACTGCCAAGAACCTGGTCCGCTCACATTCTGTCTCCCCTCCCCTCAACTATTACTAACTCTTCAGGCACCAGCTGAGATTTCACTTTTCCACTAAGTTTGCCTAGATGTCTAATAAATAGAACTGAGTCCCCTAGCACCTCCTCCTCACAGAGGGAAATAATTATCACCCTGCATCATAACTGCCTCTTTGCTTCTAAACTGGCTTCCTTAGACTGTTCTGGAAGTCTGGGTTATGGAATAATCCCCAATGTGCCCCAAGCACCTGGGACAGCAGGATGCTCACCGATACCTACTGAATTGAGACTGAGACAAGTTAAGTAATTAAAGCCAAAGAAACATTTTCATCAAGAATTCTTTTTAGGGACATTGAGGACGTGTTTATGCATGTGTACATGTGGGATGGGAAATGTGAGAGTTGTAGGGAAACAAAAGGAAGAGGGGAGAAAGTGGAATCATCTTACTCTTCCTTGAAACACTTGTTCCTCCCACCAGTGTTACATTCTACAGTTGTGCAATTTACTGCCTTGTAGAATTCCCATCTCCTCCCCTAGATTGTAAGCTTCTAGAAGATAAGAACAGTTTTTGAGGCATTGTCTATAGTGAAAAACTTGAAAGTCAGAGGCAGGTGGATCTTTGTGAGTTCAAGGCCAGCCTGGTCTAGAGTGAGTTCCAGGACAGCTGGGGCTACAGGGAGACCCTGTCTCGAAAAGACCAAACAAACAAACAAACAAACAAAAAAAAAACTTGAAAGTCACAGATATAACCATCTGCTATGTTGTTAGCTGGTCTCTGGACCAGCATTATGACATCATCTGCATATTTATTTAAAATGCGGGATTTGAGCTGGCAAGATGGTTCAGTGGGTAAAGGTGCTTGTTGTCAGGCCTGACGACCTGAGTTTGGTCCCTGGGACCCACACAGTGGAAGGAAAGATCGAACTTCTCATGTTGTCCTCTGATATCCACATATGCACCATGGCACACACACACAATTAAAAATAAATAAATGTAATAATATTTTCAATTTTCAATTTTTCTATTTGAGTCTCTACCTCATACCAAATGAATATGGAAGTTTGGATTTCATTTTAAGTCTCTACCTCATAACAAATGAATATGGAATCTTGGATTTCGTTTTAAGATTATCAGCTGATTCATTACAGCCAGTGAAATATGAGGATCAGTTGTCGAGTGGATCCTCTGAGTAAAAGAGGAGGAGCTATGGGATGGAAAAGGACCAAACTTCAAATCTACATTAAAAACAACTCATGCTCCTATCCTGTCTTACATGGTAGGGACATATAGAAAGTGGTGGGCATTTGCTTTCTCACACATGGTTGGCTACTCTATATTATCAAGTGTAAGTCAGGGACAGGATGCAGGCAGGAGGACCGCACAACACTGGCTCCGCTTGCCAACAGGAGAGTAAGATGGAGGATGGAGCACAGGATCACTTTTCAAACCCAAGACCTGTGAAATGAATCTGCCGTGTCTTTGTATCTGGAACACGTAAATATTGCAAGTGAAGTTTTAGGGTCTTCATCCTGAGTCCCACAACCCTATATACGTGCACATTTTTCACATGTTTAACAAGTAATACTTTTATCACCCCAGTTTTGCTATTGATGGCTTCCTTAACAACAAAACGCATCACAAACAAAAATGAATGAAGCTGTCTGAGGAAAAAATTCCATAGTAGCTTTACTGTCACTGCCCAACATAAATAACCATGACATCACAGGAGCCTTATCTACGGGTTGCTGCGACTGATCGATGGTATCACTCTAGTAGTGTAAATAGCTTCTAATGTCCCATCTTCTACCTTCAAATAGGCTCTGATTATTTATGATGGCTGTTAGGTTACAAGTCTGAGCTGTGGTTTGGATTTATTTTCTCCTTATAGCTGCCGTGGATTTCAAGTTAGATAGGATTATTTTTTAGTTAAGATGATGAACTGAGATAGAACTGTCACAGAGACTGGTACACCATCATCTCATCTGGTCGTTGTCACTGTCTGCCTATGAATTCACAATGCTGGTCACTATTCTCAACACCAACCAAACAATATTAAATGATGGTGGTTAATCACTGGTTGTTACACGGCGAGAAGAGGAAAACAATGCGTTGATACAGCTTTTGCACAATTAAAATATTTTTAAAGTACACATAGCCATGTGCTACTAAATTGGAAATAGGCCCGTCATCTACATTGTGTGTGTTTTATGATAATGAAAGTGTTCCAGCTCCGATGTGACAGCTCAGGAAGATTTACGGGGAAAGACAGGCATCCATCAGCTCCTTGTGAGATATTCTTTATAATCATAAAAGAGCCTGACAGGCAACTTGGGAAAGAATATATTTTTTGCTGAGAAAAACAGATATGTACCATGTCTACATGAAATGGGCAGGTAAAACATTAAAAAAATATCTGTTGGTTATCCAGATATTTTGCCAATATTGTGACAAACATTGGATCATTTGAACATGCGATGGATACTGTAAGTTATCCAACATACATATGGGCCAGATCAGGATGACAGACTATATTGTTCACTTCTTTGGGGTCATTTAGGCAGTAAGTAAACAAAGGAATCTTCTAGTTCTACTAAATACTCCCATATTTAATATGATTTTACGAACTTATGACTTGGATTTTCCCAAGTTTAAAGGATTCCTTTTCATTGAGAAAATCATACTAAGAATCTTAAGTTCTCAATACATTAACAGAAAAGTTTTGTCATACAAAGTAATATATGCTCATTACTCCTATAGCTATGATCTGTATATTTTTCAGGTTAATTTTTAAGAAATTTCAATAGTTATAAAATCATTTTAAATGATCAGATTTCAATATTTAACCCGTCATATCTTATGATTTATTAATTAGCCAAATTCCACTTTATTAAATGTGGAATTATTTTGTGTGAACTTTAATTACACAGAAAACAATTACCCTTCTGGGAATGTTCAAGTGCTTTTTTGCCTGTTCCTAAAATAACTTGAATCAGCTCATCACTAACAACATTTTGTAATCGCATATCTAATGACTTAGTAACTACAAAGAAAAAAATTAAAAAGCCCTAATTCTATCAAGTTATAAAAAATCATTACTGAGCAATCTTACTTTCCATGTTACTTATAAAATCTTGCCTGATCAACCATAGATTGTTTTAACAAAGTCATTTTTGAATATGACTTTATATTTTTAACGTGTAAGAAATGAAAGGGTATTCTTAATGGAAACAATTTCTAGTTAATTGTAGAAAATGAAAAAGAGCTTCTGTGAAAATTGTTGTCCTGAAGTGACTATTGTAATCATTATGTACTTCTAGGTTATCTTCCTTTCCAAAGGTATTTATTTAAGTTTTACTTCCAAAATGCCATGCCCTGCTTACAGTCCTTAGTACGCCAAAAATCTCAGCAGAGAGAGAGAGAGAATGTGGCGGCCTGGAGCTGACAATAGCTGTTTTGTCACCTCCAAGCCCTGGTACTTACTCAGGAAGTGGGATTGGTCCAGCCAGCTGATGCCAGTGAAGGATGATTTATTGCCTGATGTCCTCAGTGGCAATTGGACCCTTTCCCACCGTCACTCACAACGTGCACAGATTGTGTCCTAAAGAAGAGGTTCCCCTCCGTTCTAAAGAGATTACAATGCTTGTCATAAAGTGTCTTTTAACAGAGGGAAATGGTATGAAAATGGGCAAAGAAAGGGAACAATAAGAAGAAGGGAGAAGATGGATGTTGTGTAACCTTTTCTCAGAGACCCGTTTCTTCTACTTCTCCTCCTGTCTTTACCAGGTTTTTGTTTTGGCTGATGACAATGCGTAATAGCCTGATAAATCAATTTTGTGAGTCCTTTTTCTCATGTCTTGAGAAGACACTAACTCGTTGGGACTTCAGAGGGCTCACAGAGGCAGGAGACAACAATTAGTTTGTTGAAGATGTCAGAAAGTAGCTTCAGACTTTTGCTAGCGGAAATCCTCGCTGACAGATCGGTGCTGACAACGTTGGCAGCTGCTCGCAAAGGGCAGCAGGCAGCTCTGCTCGCTGCTCGGAGGAGGAAGGCCCGTGCGCACCGGAACCTCCCTGGCTGTCTCTAGGGCTGTGAATTCCTCCTGACTCAAGAAGTGGAATGTTGCACTCAAAGGAAACTCAGAGCTGCAGTCCACGAGACATTTTGTTAAATACCCTCCTTAAGAGCTCAACAAATAGAAAAACTGAATCTCTGGATTGTTGTTCATTGGAATTTAAATCAGTGTCTGGCTAAATTTCTGTTTTCAAAACCATTTATGAAACACAATTTTAAATTTATTTCTCCATATGGCATTTGACTCCACATAACATATTAATTTCAATAAATCTTCCTAAGGGACTATTTTGACATACGTTAAAGAGATGAAATGTTCATGGTTCGGACATATTTAAATGAGCTAAGCATTTTGCAGTAGCATCTTTGGAATTATTCAGTATGAATAAAATTCAGATCCACTGCTTAAAACCTTTGCTCCAAAATGACCAAATGAGAAACTCTAACTATAGTTTTTCTAATGTAAAAATAATCTAATTTTTCTAACTTGACATAAAATTGGCAGTTTCTTGAAAAATTTTTAAAATAATATAAAATCTCATATTTGGGGAAAATGTATATGTTAGTAGTTCCCCTTTGCTATGAAAAAGTAAATGAAAGGCTCATTCTCTGAAATATCTAAGAGGATCTTTGTGTCTTAGGTCTTGGTAGCCATGTTATAATTGCATATTTCTTTAAAGATGTATAAACGAACATGACACTATATGTACACACACGATGTTATGAATAAGGATGATTTTGTGGAAAATTATAATTTTAGGCATAATGTCCTGGAAGATGTAATATAACAAGGGAATACTATTGTTTACTCTTTCAGAATATAAATTTAAATATAAAGCTAATCTATACTTCAAAGAAAGCTATACTAATCAATATTTCTCTCATTTCTGACAATAAAATAGTGTCTGAGCCCCACCAATGATAGGAAATGTAGACATGGTGCACTCAAATACTATGTAACCAGAGTCCTGAGACCATCCTTCAAGACTCAAGAATCCTAAAACCTGGGCTTTGGCTTGCTACTGACTAGCAAGTGACTTGAACCTCTGAGCCCCTTTCTTCCTCAGGAAAATTAAGGATTAAAATCCATTCTTTCAGAGACACAAAGTTATGCAGTCATAATCATTTGAAACTACTGATAAGGAAGAATCTACTCAGTGTAATCCAAGGTTTACCCAAAGAAGATCTCTAAAAGAAAAGCCATGCTTTTGTCAATGAGCAATGCCACATTCTGAAATCTAAGGAACAAGCATGTAGACCCAGGTGCTCCGAGTTCTCTTATAGATCACTGGCCCTTTGCCAGCGTTAAATCATGGATGGAGGAAGGGCAACAGAACTGGGAAGCACAGCGCCGGATTTTGCCTTTGATCTGACACACAAAGAAAATTGGTGAGAAGAACATACAAATTTGAGGGGCTAGAGAGTTGGCTCAGCAGTTAAGAACACTTGTTCTAAAAGCTGGGCGTGGTGGCACACGCCTTTAATCCTAGCACTTGGGAGGCAGAGGCAGGCGGATCTTTGTGAGTTCAAGGCCAGCCTGGTCTACAGAGTGAGTTCCAGGACAGCTGGGGCTACAGGGAGACCCTGTGTTCTTGTTCTTCCAGAAGACCGGGGTTCAATTCCCAACACCTACATATAAGTTAATATTTATCCACAACTCCAGGTCCAGGGGATCTGATATCCTCTTCTGACTTCTGTGGGCTTTGCGCAACATGGGTACACTTACATACATGCAAGCAATACACTCATACACATAAAATAAAAATAAAAAAGTTTAAGAAAGTACAAATTTGGAACTACAATGGAATGGAAAGTTCCTCCAAGAGCGTAGCCACAACTGCTGCACATTATGACAGCATTATCAGGGCTGTTGGGAAATAACTGCATTTAACAGTTAATGTGAACTCTAGAGAAATAAATTATGTGGTCAAATTGTTCATTAAGTGCATTAATCCAGTTGTGAGAGACCTGTATCACAGCATTAATTGCACTGTCATTTCAAGGCTCTTAAAAGCAAATCAATCCGAATTATATCAACTTGACTTACACCTCCCCAGAACCAGTACTTTAGTGTCACATAACAAATATAAATAAAAGACGGTTTCTAGATGCATTTGGAAAGTGACTTGAAAGCTTTCTTGCATTTTTGACTACACTAGAAATTGAACTCATAAGAAGAAAAGAAGGTAATGCGTCTAACAGGTTGCACCCGTGTTTCTCCCATTTTACTTTTGTGTGAGTGCATTAACTCACTTTACCTACCATCCAAATAGTTATCACAAATACTGTTACATAAAGAAGACCACGTCCATCCCAACAGCTAAGGAAGGTCTACGGGGAGCAGAACCTCCACACAACAGGAGACTTCAAATTCAAACACTCTAAAACTCAGAAGCACCCCTGAGAGCCACAATTTGAGAGAGATTAATTCTGTGTCCCTGCACCCCTCATTACTTGCAGAGCCAAAGTAGGTCAAATACAGGTTAATCTCCTGAATTCCACTTTTGTACATGCGTGTTAGGCCAGCCATTCCTGCGAACCGACGAATGTCTTTAAGCCTTGGGCACACAAAATTAATAAGCAGTTTTTCCACAACTAAGGTGAAATATAAAAAAGTATAAACGCCTTGAAGCGACTGGACACAATGACATCGCACCATAAAGAAAACAGGAGGCAGAAGGCAGCATGTGTGACCTCCATGCATCTAAAACCATTCTGGAACAAAATAAAGATCAGTTATCCAAAAGTATGAAGATAGCGATGCACAGATGAAGAAACTTTATTCTAATCTATCTGTTTTGAAATAACTCTTTGTAAAAACCCATGCAAGCATGATCTGCCTCCAACCCCCATCTAAAGAAGGCAAAGCAAGTGCCTCGTGTGAAGAGTGACTGCCATCGCTCTGACTGCATGGTGTTCTCATTCTTTGGGAGAGGATAAGGCTCCATGTGAGCAGGGAGCTACTCAGCTCAGCACTCTGCTTGTCCAAGAAGCTTCATAACAACCCCTCCACTGCAGCCAACTCAAACCTCTCCTCACTCTGATTGCACTGAGAATTGCATATTTTCAGAAGTGATAAATGTGGTGGTTTCTTTGTAAAATTAAATGAAAATTGTCTTATATTTCATGGACCTTTCCCTTTAAAAAATGCTTTTGCTTTCTAACTTATTTTGTATGATGCTACCCATAACCCAAAGCTGATAGGATTCAAGTGATACAAGATGTCAGCCTTATGGACTACAGTAAGAACTAGGTTCTTACTATGAGTATTAGTATTGTATTTATATTAGTTTTGTATTTGTCAATAACTAGATACTGTGACTAAAGATAGGTGAACAAGACCAAAGATAGGTGAACAAGACACAGGAGGAAAATGTTCACTTAAATCACAATTTGAGAAGTAAAATCATATGAATGGCCGTTAGCTATTTGGAAAAAAAAAAAACACTTAATCTTAGTGTTATAAGAGAAATGTGATTAAAAATACAATGAAGCACTTCTGTGTTTCCAATGACTGGCAGAAAGCAAACAGCTTACTGTGCATCATGCTGATACATAAGAAGAGAAAAACACTCCACCTGTCTATGGAAGGTTAGTCGGTAGTACCAGAGGAAATTTGCAAAATATGAAAAAATTAGGAGTGTATTCCTCTGGATTCCAGGTACAAAGTTACTTAGCATTTTGGGGTAGAAAGATGGCTTGGCAGTTAAGAGCACCAGCTGCTCTTGCAGAGGACCCAGGTTTGATTCCCAGCACCCACATCATGGCTAACAATTCTCCACAACTCTAGTTCCAGGGGAATCCAGTGCTGTCTTCTGACTCTGTGGGCATTGCAGGACATAGTCACACTTACACACATGCAGGCAATACACTCATACATATAAAAATAACAAATAAAAATTTTCAAAGTTACTTAGCATTGCTTGAAGCAACAAAAGTGATACAACAGTAAAAAACAACCCAAATGTTTAACCATAGGGGGATCATTAAATATGGTACATCTATTCAATAGAATGCTATGCAACCAATAAAAAGAGAAGGTTCATTACATACTGATGATATTGGATGACTTCTAGAAAAAATGGTTAAGTGGAAAAAAATTAGGCTCAAAAAATGTATACTTAAGGGCTAGAGGGATGGTTCAGTGGTTAAGAGTATTTCCTACTCTTCCCATGTTTAGTTCTAGCACCCATGTGGTAACTGACAACCATTTGTAACTCCATCCAGGTCCAGGGTATCCAGTGCCCTTTCCCAGTCTCCAAGGGCACATGAGCTTATATACATGCAAGTAAAATGTCCATATACATATTATAAAAATAAACCCTTTTTTAAAAAGTAGTGTTCTTGTTATGAAAGAGAAAAATAAAATAGGTAGGTATGCATATGTTAATAAAATCTCTAGGAAGATGCATGATAAAAATATTGGTTGGTCCTCTGAGCCAGACAAATCTAATGGGTGTTAACAGGTGTGATTCCATAACTAAATAAATCTTTAAACAAATAAACACAGAAAGATCTCTGAAATATTAGTATGAAAGCAAAGAAGTTTTATGCAAGAAAGAGGTTTCTGTCCACAACATAAAATGATATGTTTGTGTGTGTACACAGTTTCACATAAACTTTTCAAAATCCTATGCAAGAAATCAGGAAAACCACGGAGATACGTGGAGCCAAATAAGGAAAAAGACTCATTTATGTGGTGTTTGGTTTTAATCATATGCTTGTATTTCTTTCATAATTATTATTAATGTTAACCATAAATATAAAACAAAAAGCAAAGAAAGGACGGAATTAACCAAAAAATGCCAATTAAATATATTATCAATTGCTAAATAAACTAAAACACCCCAAAGAGGATTCTGTTATTTCCATAGTAACAGGAGTTCAAATGTAGATATGTCCATTTTAAAACAGAAAACTTAGAAATCCTGGGTGGGTGACAGACCCCATGAATGTAAGAGCCCCAGCTCAGGAAAGGGACCTGCCCAGTGTACGACATACATGCCCCATAAGCACATGCCGGCTTACTGACAAGACCAATGGCTAAGCATGTGGCAGAGTATGTGCAAAACAGCCTACTGGCATGGTCTACCATGCCATGACCACATGTGATTCCGACAGGCTAGAATTTAATTGGAAAAATGTGGGGAGGGCAGGAGGACAAGAGCACCCCAGTGTCCAGTGCGAATGGATGACTGCTTCTCTGCCGATGCTCAAGGCATCTTCCTAGCAAGATCCTGAGCTTGAAGAAGTGACTCCTAACATCTGAAATAACTCTGTCATATGCTGTTCTCAAAGTTTCCTGAGAAAAGAGTGCTCATGTCAGGGAGGGTGAAGAAAGATTGGGAGATTGCTGGTTCCTTCTGTGTGTGCACACACCTGTGTAAGGACCAGCACAGGGGAACACCCTGAGAAAAACCATTATGTTTTCTTCACTGAAGTCAAAAGAGGCTCTTTCTGGGTGTGGAGTGTGAAAAACAGTCTTACTGCTCTATAGTCACAGCTCATAACATAATCCTCTAACACCTACTGACCCAGGATCTCCAAGAAAGGGATAGTGTTAATTCTATTGCACTTATGGGAAATTCGAGGACTACGAAGCCAAGATCCATGAGCCCTCCAGTTCTTTCTCCAAGCTTTAACCCTGATGTCACCTTCCCGATTTGATGATGATTAAAATACGCTCAGACCTTTCCTTGGGGACAAACAGCACAAAGCAGTCCTTTTAATATGAATTGCTATTAAAATGCAATCGCGCAGGGCGTGGTGGCACACGCCTTTAATCCTAGCACTTGGTAGGAAGAGGTAGGCAGATTTCTGTGAGTTTAAGGCCAGCCTGGTCTACATAGAGAGCTCCAGGCCAGCTGGGACTAAAGGAAGACCATGTCTCGAAAAGAAAAAAAAAAAAAAAAAAAAAAAAAAAAAAATGCAATCGCTATTGTTGTATATTTTATGGGACAAGGAAATACTTTATTTGAAGATGGCCTTGCAGATACTGAACGTAAAAAACGGGCATCTTCCTGCCAAGGTTAATAAAGTTGCTTGACCTCTGTCACCAGACCTTTGCAAGCACCTCAAAAAGTAAGCTTTCCTCTTTAAAAGATTTTAGTCAAATAATTATGTAGAGCAAATGCCTTCATCCGTGGCCATTTCCTAGTTAAATCTCCCTTCACAACCCCATGCCATATTGAAGTGCTTTTATTTTTGCAAACATTGAGCAGTTTTACTGTCTGCTCAGTCAAGGCTATGATTGGCTGTTAACCACTTCTCTAAAAACAGAATTGCATGGGATTTGGGTTTGGTTTTGTTATGTTTTCTAAACATTAATATAAAGTTGTGTTTCCCTTTCTCCCCTCTCAACTCTCCCCCATGAATGTGTTTTTCTTCCTCTCTTTTAGACGCATTTGGTAACAATCAGGCTTTTATTTTAAGGAGCCCTAAGATAAGGTATCTGTGAGCTCCACACTTGGGGTAATTGATCACATTTGTTTCCTGTTGGTGGGTTAGATCCCTCACGCTTGCTCTTTTTTTTTTTTTTTTTCAACTTGGCATGTTTCTCATTAGCCTCTGCCTTGTTAGCCTAGTAGAAATTTTCTACTGTGGGGAGTCAAGACAGGACTATACTATTACAAACCCCATTGCGTCAGGGACAGCAGCCTCGCTCTCGCTTCAGCATTCTGGTCAACCCCACACTACTTGGGGGCCCTCCTATGGATACAGGTATGCAGACCTGCAGCTGAGGGAGGCTCTGTGACATTGGCTGCATGCACACTGGGTTTAATTTTCATAGGGCTGTGCTGATTCATACCAAGACTGCTTTCCCTGGGATGAGGGATGACAGTATTATCATGTGACTCCAACTGCCCCCACCTCATCTCAGCTGGGAGTTCAATAGCTCAGGTTCAATACTGTCAGCTGCCAGTTCTATAAAAGAAGACCCATATCTTTCCTGTTTCTGCTTTCCAGATAAATTGGAATCAGTAGTATTTTATTGACACTGTCAGGTGGGGCTTAATTTCAGATGCTGTCTAAGGGCTAAAAAATGCAGAAGTGTTTCCTTTTGGGGGTCCGTGGGCCAATGAACATGAAACTCAGACATTTTCTTATCAGGGTTTGAATCACAACAAACTAGAAACTAGTTGGTCATGTCAAATGAAACAAAAGACCCTTCCCCCCTTTATTTTCCTGCATAGAATTGAGAGAAAAATAAGCTAAATGACCTACGATGGCTAAAATTAATACATCTATGTGTAATGTTATAAAATAATGTGAATGTTCAGTTATAAGACCTCCACAGAATCTAATAAAGTGATGAAGTCTATGTAAGAAATTTCAGCAAATATTCCTTTCCCTGCACAGCAGTCCTGTTCTGCTCGTGTCCATATTAAGTTCCATTCTGTTTGTATATTCTGCTTGGATGTTTAGCTTTTTTCCTCTTTGTTGGCTTACATTTCATTTTGCATAAAATCAGCAGAAGCATCATATTCTAATAGAATTCTAAATAATCTAAGATTCAGAAAGAGAATTGAAACATGGTCTAAGCTCTCCCCACACAGGGCAAAATTGCACAGGCAACTGACCCCGTTGTCCTCACCTCTAGGATGAGTGGACTAGACAGCCCCCACCAAGGCTTCTCATACTACCACACTGAGATATCTAACTGAACTCAATCACACTACAAAAGACAGAGCCGCCCAGATTATGAAAGACTGTTAAGTTTCAGAGCTGGTAGCCACAGTGGTTGCTAAGCACTTGAAAGGTGGCCAGTCCAAATTCAAATGCATTATAACATACAAACCAGGTTTCAGAAATTTTGGTACAAAATACATACAATGCTTGAGCAGTGATAATTTTGTTTTGTTTTGCATTTATTTATTTTGTAAGTAAATAAATTTTGGGGGGGTGAGGGAATATACACATGTCAGAGCCCACGAGTGGACGTCAGAGGACAACTTGCAGGAGTCAGCTCTCTCCCTTCATCAGGTGAGTCCTGGGGATTGAACTGAGGTGGTCAGGCTTGGCAGCAAGTACCTCTCCCTGCTGAGCCGCCTCACCTCTTCACTAATATTTCTATCTTGGTTTTGTTTTTGTTTTTATGTATTTTTGAGACAGGGTTTCCCTTTAAGTCCCAGCTGGCCTGGAGTTCACTCTGTAGACCAGGCTGGCCTTGAACTCACAGAGATCCAGCTGCCTCTGCCTCCCAAGAGCTAGGATTAAAGACCTGCACCACCACACCCGGCTTGTTTTGTTTTATAGATACAAATGATAATGTTTGGGATAGACTAGTGAAACCAAACTTTATTATTCAAAATTAATTACATCTATTTCCTTTTATTTTCTTTAAGTGTAGAGTTGTGGCTCCTGGCATGTCTATACATGATGGTAAAGGAATAGAGACCTATACCTCTGAGTAAACCACAGAGACTGAATTAAAATGGAAAGACTGAAGTATTTGATCATATGGGGTTTATAATGAAAAAAGAGCAATCATCTGTTCTCTGGATGAAGATATTCAAGTCATGTTTGAACCATCAAATGCTCAATAAAAGACACTGAGTGTTTAAAGCTGTGTTTTGTAAGATTATAGTACTAATAATGAATACATAATCTAACTTTGAATGGCCCTAAACTTGTAAATTTCTCATCTATCTACTCTGATTTCAATTTCTGAATATCTGAATTACATGCTTGTTATTTCATCTGTTTCATTCATAAGAATATTTAGTAAACACTGGTGAAAAGATTTGTTACATCAATTATCTTTTCTTGCTTAATATAGGTATATCTATAAATTCTAAAGGATTATAGATAAAATACATTTTTTAATTTTATTTATTCCTGTATGTGTATGAATGTACTGTCTGCATGCAGGTCTGTACACCCGTGTCGTGCAATGCCGCGGAGGTCAGAAGAGGGTCTCAGATTCCCCTGGAACTGGAGTTCTCCTGGAATTGGAGTTTCAGACGGTTCTCGGCCACCGTATGGGTGCTGGGGATCGAACCCGGGTCCTCTGTAAGAGCGGTCAGCGCTCTTAACCGCTAGGCCATCTCTCCAGCCCCAAAATACATTTTTATATATCACGTCAATCCTTCAATGATTTAAGTAACTAAGGAAAAGCTAAAGTTTTATCTATAGAAAAGTATTAGATATCAGGCCGGGCGTGGTGCTGCACGCCTTTAATCCTAGCACTTGGGAGGCAGAGGCAGGTGGATCTTTGTGAGTTCAAGGCCAGCCTGGTCTACAGAGTGAGTTCCAGGGTTGATAATTGCTGAGTAAATGCAGAGGGACTACAAGTAGAGACACCATAGAAGCCGATCCCATGGAACTTGGTTAATTGAGTAGATGAGGACAGAGAGAGAGAGTAAGAAAGGAAGAAAAGCTGAGGACAGCTCATGGATTTCTGCCCGGGCTTGGAGGCTGTCAGTGTGACACTCACAGAGAAAAAGGAGCAGAGGGACTGAGCAGCAGACTCCACAGGCATCAGGCTCAGCTTGCGTTCTGGTTATGAATGCAACACCAAGTGCATACAATATAGTCAGAACACTGCTAGCAAAAGCGGTGCGTTCACCAGCATTCTGAGACATTCCACACAAAGCACTGTGATCTCCAGCTGCTCTACCACTTGGATGGACTTGAAAACAATCACTAGTCCATGCCCTTTGGGATGAAAATGGTCTGANATGACACATATTTCAGTAAATAATTATATTTAGGTTAAAAAAAATGATAGACCTATGCCCCAGTATATTCATAAAATTGTATGTCTTTCTAGAAGTAATAGATATAGGATAGATCCTCATTATATTCAACATGAAACCTAATTCCTACAGGAAGCATCACCCACTCCATGCTGAAGTGACTAGAGCTATCAACTGAAAGTGCACAGCCCACAGGAAAATGGTTCAAAGAGTTTTCTCTCTATAGTAATATTCAAATATTCTCCATATAATGATATGTGATGTTATTTTTAGCATCTTCTTTTCAAGTACTTGCATCTTGGACCATCCCCGGAATCTGATGCCTTTCAACCTGGCACAGGTACAGGCCTTTGAAGACCGGCTGCTCTTCCTGTCTTAATAAGGTCACTGACCCTTCAGGCTCAAGTCTCATCTTCATTTCCTTTCCTATCATTAGTCTGAAATCGCATCAACTACCTCTCAATTTTCCTCATCCCCTCCAGGCCCCACCTCTTTAGTCCAAATTCACCTCATTAGGAACTTAATTTCCTTTTTTCTCTGATGGGTCAATTGATAATGGACAGAATCTATTCATCTCTGGATCACGGAAAATTGTGTCCATGCCCTCTTATTTAGGAATGATAAGCGTGCACTCTAGAAACGTGTGGCTGTCTTCCGGATGCTAAGCTTTCCCAGAAAGCATAGTTTCCCAACTATAGAACTAAACAAATGTGTTGTTTGTTTTTAACTAAACCATGGAAGGAAGAATCACTCAAATCTGGTCCATGTCTCCTCTATAATTCCCTTTACCTAGTCATTATTATTTATATTTAAAAATAAGTAGATTTCTTACCCTGTAACATGGCTAATAGTTAAGTTCTAGAAAAAGATCACTGGGTTAAATAAAAAGATATATATATGTATATGTGTGTGTGTGTGTGTGTGTGTGTCACAGGAGCTTACAGTAACAATTCCTTGAATTTGGCCATTTTTAGCAATCTCACACAATTTGTTACACTAGAAATGATATACATGGACCCCTAAGCATTCAATTCACTTTGCTCTGCATAATTAACCTTACTGTGATGTCACCTCCTTGACTTTGTGAGCCCTTTGCTATGGTGCTTCAAATTTAGCAACCCAAAGTATATACATGAAAATATTCCCAGTAACCTTAAGGCATCCTGTGGCTTTCCAAGTTGTGGAAAGGGGAAGAGTATCTCCAGCAGGGCATCCCACGACACACCTGAAACTGTGAATGGCTAATTTCCTGTTCATTCATTTCCTTTAATTCATTCAAGTAATAAAATAATTGCCAACATCATTACAAAGCTTGGAAGTGACAGGGCGATAAACAGAGTGAGGACATGCCAGCTTCATTTTCCCCACTGGGTATCAGACGCCATCCTAAGAGTATTTGTTATGGGCAGTGGGATAAATCATCACACCAATATTTTTCTTGCATTAGATAAACTTGCTCACTGCAGAACAACAAAGTGAAATAAGCGACTCAAGGAGAGAAGGAAGCTTCTTTCTAGAAGGTGCCCCTCTACCTCCCCTGCTTCCTGGTGGCCACTTGAGCTGCCATCTGAGCTGAAATTCTGCTAACATGACTTAGACTTCTCCCTCCTCAAAACAGTTCACTGTTGATTTTAATTTATATCAAAAAGCTAGAACTGAAACTTATAAAAATAGGAATTTCTAAACAAGTAGATGAAATATTACTTATTACTTTCCCTCCTTTCTGTAAATGACTGTTTATAAAAGACAGCGGAGGATAAGACTTCAACTTCAGTTCCCTAGAAAGAAAGTGTACAGGACAGTGGAGAAATAAGGACAAAACACTTAAAACAAAATTGAATGAGAACCTTATCAATTTCAGAATAAAATAAAAAACAAAAGATTTTAATAAAAGTGCAACTTCTTATATCAGAAAAAAATTAACAAAAATTAAGATAGAGAATTGATTCTAGTTAATAGCAAAGAGCTGAAGTTTTGAGGATCCTGGAACTCCATGAATAAACGCCTCTACCTGCAGCTGAAGAGGAGAGCTTGGTTTTACAAGCTGCTATGATTTCTCTTTCACCTCCTGATGTTGCTCTACATCGGTTCTAAATAAACAAATGAAAAAGAAAAATTCAGAGCCTTCGAGAGAGCAGCGGTGTTGCAGGATCAACCAAACTAGCCGTGGCATGTGCCAGAGGCAGAAAAAAAATGCCAGAATTAGAGTGGGATTGTGTATTCTGAACACAGGAGGAAAACCTTATTTGCTTCTTTAAGAGATATTTATATCTCTTAAAAACTTGCATCTGTCCAATTATCGTCCCTTCACTAAACTTCACATGTAACAATACTAGTTCTGTAATCTGATATGTTAAGTGAGTTTGAATCTATCACAATGTGTCTATAAAATTTCTTCTCAAATTATTCAAGGTATATATCATTTCCCCTAATTATTTTGCTAACAAGAAAGCTATACTTATTTTCTGATACACTGGACCAATCTTAGCTTTTTTAGAAGCAAAGGAAGGACGATTTGCTTAGTGCTTCCCTGACCACTAGATTTGCAGAGCTTGAAGTCGTTCATGCCTTCTTTCCTTTCTACTTTGTAAACCTGCTTAAAGCTATTATATAATGACCTGAGTTATAAAGCCCTGAAGATTTTCCACTAAGAGTGGAATTAACCTCAGTGTAAACCAAAATTTAATAAAAAAAAATACAACTACAAACAAACAAAAAGATGTTGAGGATTTTTCTAATCCTAGCACCAGAAATTTCAGACTCAGAAAATAAGTTTGTATTCCCAGCATGTTTTTGACACTCATGCTGACAATAATTCCAGAAAGATTTGCAGTGCCCGCCCAGACTACTCAAGGACACATTGACCCCAAGCCTCATACCCCGCATTAGTTTTCTCCTTATTCCAAACAACTGACCATTATTCTCTTTCCAAAATTGTCAGAAATTCCTCAGTGCTCGTGAAGTTATTTGCCAGTCCACAATTCCCCCCTATCTACATCTCAGCCAGTTTCATAGGACACGAAGAATGCGTGTTTCCCAAACTGGCAATTTTTGTTTCTGTTCTCTGCATTTTGGTTTGTTTTGTTCATATTAACGTCTGTTACTTTCTACCCTAATTTTTAACTTGTACCTTGAAAAAACAAAATTGCTCATATCTTAGAAAACGTGTGTAGCATTTCAAAGAATTTGTGTCTTATGGCTGGCTAATCATAGAAAAGTCAAAATAGGTAAGGCGTCTCGAAACGCCAGTGAAGAAACACCAGGAAGACACAGTTGTATATGTTTGCGTGGGCATATGTTTGTTGGGTTCTCCCCGCCCCCTCTTCCTGAGCTTTTTAGGTCACTCTGCAAACAAGCCCCAGGAGACACACAATTACACTCCCCTGGAGACTGACCCCTTGGAGTGCCCACCTGTAGCCAAACACAGATAGCATCCCCACGCAATGAATTAGCACTCTAAGCTGATTAGAGCAGCTCTGCACAACTCTATTTTATTGACACAATGAAGAGAGGACAGAAAAGGGCCTGAAACGAGAAAATTATTTCCATGCTGACTGAATTAAAAGAACAAAAGAGCTCCTTGCACTTGCAGCATTCAATTTGTCGGGAGAAAAAGGAAGCCACTTAATGGCTTACAATAGATCTGAGCAGACAGATGAAATTTAAAACTTCAGTGTGAGGAAGATTAGGGGCGAAACATATTTTAAATCATTTCCTCCATATGCAGAATTTTGTTGCCGTTGTTTAGTTCTATGTTTTATAAAAACACTTGGCTAGGTGCTATCTTCAAAATGTCTTAACTTTTTCATTTTTCAAAAATCCCCAAACAATTTCTCATTGTATGATAATGTCCCGGGAGCTATCTTGGTGGGACAAAACCTGTGTCACTCGCCATTTCTTTTCACCTTTAATTTCTAAAAATCAGTGGACCAGCAGGCATGGATTTATAGGAATGTGACCAAAGATGTCTTCCACTGAACAATTGATAATTCAATATGAAATAGATTACTTCCAACAGCAGCACTCTAACCTGAAGGAAAACATGATCGCTGTACTCTGAGATTAGTAGGGAAAGAAAACCTGACAAGTTCCACTCAGCGTCCTCCTTGCCATCGTCTTTGCTTTGAAATGACACAGCGAAGGCTGAATTTTTCAAAAATATGCTCTTTATTTAATTTTCCTTTGCTAATTGCCCACTTTTGTGCTTGCTCTGACTTTTAAATTCTTGAGTTAAATTGAACCGGAAATCATTGTCAGAAAAATGATCACTGAATAAGCACCTTAATCTTTTGATATTAATACATTATCACACTAAAGATTCTCTGGAATTCACTCTTTTCCTTTTTAAAAAGAAACAGATTTTATAAAATTCTAAATGTTCAAACCACATATGGGAAAGAACTTATTTTCAATAAGCTGAATGTTGCTTTCAGTGGGGTTCATGTGAAATTTTAGCCTTTATCAAAGAAAAAGTATAGAAGAAAGAGGAATTAATTCTTGATTACTTAAAACTCATTTGCTGATTTTTCTTGCCCAAACCATTTTTAATAAAGAGGGCGTCATTTTGTTTGCTTGCTTAAAGTGGACCTCCAGACTTTTAACCACTCTTTTCTTGGCTCCTGATTTAAGTGAAGAAAATTCACTCTGTTCGTGAAATACCCTTTCCTAAAGCATTGAGGTGCAATGTCGATTGAACAACAATTATACAACACATTAAAAAACTATGGTAAGATACTTTGGGATGCATCACTAACTTACTAGTCTAATTTCCCCAGAGAAAAGACTCAAGGCATTCTAAAGATAGCAGACCTACAAAGAATCCCACCAATAACTTCCATTCTCTTGATTAAATGAGGTAAGAGGGGGTTTGTTGGTGGTGGTTGTGTTATTGTTTTGTTTTGCTTTTATGCATAAAGAGGAGCTATAAAGCCTGTGGATATTTTAGCAAAACCAACGTAGTATAACTTTGCTGACAGCTCGTCACATTTCACTGACTTGACTGTCTGGGGTACCGCGATAACATCTGCATTCACTCAGTATAAGAGCTGAACAGAAGACAAAAAGTAGGCCCTGCCAGGGACGGCTCCATCAGTCTGTCAGTTCTGACATGACATCTGAATTTTTTGAATCACTAAACACTTTTGAGACTCTGGTACTTATTATCTTCTCTTAGTTTCTATGTTCCCTCAGCAATGCCGGAAGATTTGAAATCTGTGAGCAAGGTAGTGGACGTCCCAGGCTTTTTGTTGTCTAATCCGCAGGCCCTTATTCATGCTCACTGTTAATCTCTTAAGACATTATAAAACTGTTAGACAAAGAAATGTGAATACCTCTGCTTCTTTTGAGAATGGGAGGAAACCAAAGAAAATCGGGATCACGCTAAGCTATTCTTTTCACTATGAAAATGGTAACTTAAACCTGTTGCATCAAATTATCTGTAATTCCCCAAGCTGAGGCTAATGTTTTTGAAGAATGAACAAGAGTAATGGTCACATAAGGGGAAAAAAAAATGATCACGGAATTTTCAAACTCTGCCGAATTTCATGTCAAATGAACACTGAGACCCTGGTTGCCTAATTCCTTACTCTTTCTATTCTTTATGCTGTGATATGCAGCATAAAGTTTGTAAGTTTTTGTAAAAGCTCAAAAAAAGTTTTTGACACCCACTAGTACTCAGTACATAGTTTAATTTTCCTCTTTATTAGGAATCCTGGGAACAGTGAGCTATATAACAATAGCCTTAAAATGTGGCTAATGCTCATTAAAACTGCATATCATAAGTTTTAATGAGCCATTTTTGTCTTCAAAACTAGAAAACTTTACAACTTTTTTTTCCCTATAAGGTTCAAGTATAAATGGATCCCTGGAGCCAGAGAGAGTACTTCTAAGAAGCACATAAAAAGTGAACAGTGCATCTCTATCTCCTGTTTACAGCCATTTGAGACATTAAGCATTATTCTCCTAGTAACCAAGAGATTGAGAAGAGAGAAAGTAACATTAATTTAAGAGGCAGCATTTCTTCTGAACCTCAAACACCTCCTCCCTTCATAAACACATGTTGGGCAGCTGCAAGTCATTTTGGGCACAGACAAATGCCCCATGTGAGTGACTCAGCACAGGCAACAGTCCTCACCTGAGTCCTTAGAAGGAGACTGTCCCTCGGATGGTCAAACCCAGTGAGTGTTTATTCTGAAAGGCAGTAACAACTATATTAGGTGGACGCCTAATTAATTTAACCAAAACTATTAGGTAAAGAGTTATATTGGGATGTAACTGAGGGAAGGTAAAAGTTAAACAGAAAACTAGGGGGAGAGAGTGGAGAAGAAAGGAAGGAAGAAGAGCAAGAGGAGAGGAAAGAAAGGAAACATGCAGTTGTTCCCCGCTTCCTCTGGGCGCGAGAGAACACTTAGTAGGCAGGCGACACACTTGTGGGGCTTCGGACACATATGCTGTCCTCTGCACTTCGTCAGGGCTTTATATAAATCCAAACTGGAAAGCGAGTTTCCATACAAAGAAAACCTTGCCAAGGCAAGAGTTGGGCAGCCGCAGCGTTCACACTAACAAACCCCCTTCCACAAACAGAAGACTTCGTGACCGTGCTGCACGTTCCTTCCTTTGGCATCTCCTCATCTTGTAACTTTCTCAGGAGCTTTGATGTAATGTCATTTGCTTGATGTTTAGTCTGTGCCTAAAATGTCAGCTGTTTATTATTTTTACATTTCGGTGCTAACACAATGGCACTTCAGAATAAAGGGCAGGGTTCTGACACATCTCAATGACCAAAGGACTTATATTAAATGAAAATACAGCCCCTCATTTTTTAAAAACGTAGATAGAGTGGTTTTCATTACTACATAATTTTCTTCTGACATTTTTGTAATATACCTGAGTGGCCAAGTGGCCCTATATAAAGAGGCAGGATCGGCATATTACTGCTGGGAGTGTGCACCTTGTCTAGAGGCATAGAAAACCACTTTTATACTACAACAATAACAACAGGATGGTAGGAGTTTGAGCACTAGGGTAGAAAGACAAAAAAGATAACTGTCCGAAACCAGTCTATCCTACCTAAATCTTTACACATAGAAGAAGCCTCTCAGCAAAGAAGAATTTAGGATCTGGACTAAAGTGAAGAAGCACTATTTGCTTCATGACTGAGTAAATGCAGAGTGTTCCATAAGAATATAGTGCACCTATTACTGTTACAGTAAGTATGAAAAATACAAGTGGCTTTTGAAAATATCATAGATCAGAAAAAAATATCATAGACCAATCCACATGGGCTGACGGCCTGTACAGGGCAGGGAGGAGGTAAATACCACCTGCTTTCCACATCTTCCTAACCTTTACCCACATCCTAATGAATTCTAGCATCCCACTGTGGCAATTAGTACTTCTTTTTCATCTCTTTTCCTCAGTGAAACTAGCTAATCCTACAGCCCAGTCCACCTGCACTAATTCTTGTCTACCAGATTTCAGTAAAGGGGGGAAAGGGGGTTATGTTTACCTGCATATACAGCACATCACAATTCTAGAGTCCATCCTTCTTGACTTAGAAGTTCTAATATATTTTTTGGTCTTTTTGAGACAGGGTCTCCCTGTAGTCCAACTGCCTTGGAACTCACTCTGTAGACAAGGCTGGCCTTGAACTCACAAAGATCTGCCTGCCTCTGCCTCCCAAGTGCTAGGATTAAAGGTGTGCATCACCACGCCTGGCCCAGAAGTTCTAATATTTTAATACCATACATGACCCGAAGCATTTTTCACCATATACCACAGAAACTGAAGCTGACACCAACTCTCCCTTCAGGCATCACTACAATACTCTAATTCATGAGAGACTAGTACAGCCCAAAGTAAAGTCAATTAGAAATCCATGTCTCCATCAGCTGATGTGGCCCACTAAGGAATGAATACCTTTGGTTAAGCGCACCATGAGCCAATATAATGTTCCTAATAAATCAGTGGCTCACAACAATTCACGATGTCATCAAGTACTTTTATTATTTTTTTAACCTGGCTCATCTAATAGTCAAATTCAACCATTCCCGAGCAAAAGAGATGACTCAGCAGTTAAGAGCACTGGCTGCACTTGCAGAGGATGTGGGTTTCATTCCCAACATCCACATGGTAGCTAACAACCGTCCCTAACTCCAGTTCTAGGGGATCCAACACCCTGTTCTGACCACTGCAGGTATTGCATGACATAGGTATACTTACATACATGCAGGCAATACACACACACACACACACACACACACACACACACACACACATACTCACACACAAAATTATAAAGAATTTTTAAATTCCACTATTCCTCAATCTTTATATACTTTTGGTCTTTTTGAGACAAGGTCTCCCTGTAGCCCCAGCTGTCCTGGAACTCACTGTGTAGACCAGGCTGGCCGTGAACTCACAGAGATTCGCCTGCCTCTGTCTCCCAAGTGCTAGGATTAAAGGCATGCACCACCAAGCCTGGCTATCTTTATATTTTTAATAATATCTTTATATAATTAATATCTTCAGATGTGAGTCCCCATGCTTTAGAAGGTATATAGAAATTCTCTCATTAATATCACATTCATGCCTGCCTTTTCAAGATTGATGCCTTTCCTAACATTCCAATTAAGTGTTACAAAATTCACATACTCTTCTTAATTGGGAAGTCTTATGATCTTTGCATAAATAATAATAACACATGGCAGGTTTTGTGGAACAAACTAGCCCTGTGAACATTACAGATGTTGATAGACGTTAACCAAGAGTTTTTATGGTTAGAGGAACTGAAGGTGGAGATAATTACATTCCCAGGAAGCTGGCCCTTCTGTAACAGGTCCTGGCCCTTCTCAGTCTTTGTTTGAGAAGTTTCTAACCACACTTGGCCAAACTCAACTTTCAGCAACAAATCTTGAACTGCATAATTTAAATTTCCCTATTCTAACATCCTGTGAGAGGGAGAATGTACCCCAAGTTTCCAGTAGTACATATGAAATTTCTTCATGAGAAAAAAAAATAGAACTGTTGAAGGTTCTTTCATTCAAAATATTCAAAAGTCGTAACAAACAGCAAAGTTTAGCATGTTAGAATTCATTGTTAGTCTTCTGTAGAATGTGAATATATGAATTCCAAGATTTGCGTCTAGAAAGTCTCTGAACCCACTGTCCCACCAGATGTTACAAAATAAAAGGTTAGGAGTGAACAGCAATGTACAGTAAGTGTTCTCTAGGTTAGTCCAGAAGCTTCCACAATAGCCATTCCTGAAGACGAGCACACTCAGGAACAAAAACATTCAGATAACTCACCAACCAGATCACACTTTTCCCTGCTAGAATGAACCAGCCCCACCCCTCTCTCTGGCTGAAGCCTGTCAGAGTTTGCAAGGCAGGGGAATGTCAAGGTCCACGAAGAGCAGTAAAGAAGCCAGGAAAGACAGACACCTTTGAATGAAATTGCTGGAAGTGAACATCAAAAGAATAGGGGCTTGGGGGAGTCTATGGAGCTCTGGGTTATGTGTGCTCGTGTGTCTGTGTGTAAAAGCCATAACCTCAGGTGTCATCATCCATCTCCCATTTTCTTTGAGACAGGGTCTCTCACTGGCCAGGAACTCTCTAAGTAGGAGAGCCTGGCAGCCCAGCAAGCCTTGGGATCTGCCTATCTGTGTCTCCCCAGAGCTGGGGTCATAAACTTAAGCCACTGTGCCCAGACAGTTTTTACATGAGTTCTTGGGATTGACTTCACGTGGTGAGCCATCTTCCTAGCATGCTCTCAGGATCTTGAAATGATGAAATGAATGCTTAACTCCAGCCACTCTCATCCACCCCACCTTGCTGCAACATAGATTTATTAGACACAAAGGCAAAACCCTGAGCCACTTCCTCTACATAGTTAAGGGACACTTAGGTGGCGCACACCTTTAATCCTAGCACTTGGGAGGCAGAGGCAGGCGGATCTTTATGAGTTTGAGGCCAGCCTGGTCTACAGAGTGAGTTCCAGGACAGCTGGGACTACAGGGAGACCCTGTCTCGAAAAAGACCAAAAAAAAAAAAAAGCCTTCACTGAAAGATGCATTTAAGACCTCATTAATGGCCACATCTATGCTGAGTCTCAGAGAAGCCACCTCTAAACAGTATTGAGAAATGGGAAATTAGTTAACCCTTAGATGCTATAGCTCTTCCTACCCAGAAGATTGAATTTTCCAGTCTTTTCACCCCACAACTTGAAAGGGTGATAAGTTTGCTGTGGAATATGTTCCATAGTGCACCAAGCCCTGCTTGAAGCCCTATGTAGTATTTCACATTATCATTACCTCTGATCCTATGAGGTCCTATAGTTACCACCACTCCTAGTGTTGTAGGTTGGGAAACTGAGAGAAAGTGGGTAAGGACATATTTTAGATCACAAAGTTAACTAATGGTGAAGATTTTGAATAAAGCAAACACCTGTCTCTAGCCCTCTACCTTATACTCTCTTCTTTCTTCTCTTTCTTTCTCTCTCTCTCTCTCTCTCTCTCTCTCTCTCTCTCTCTCTCTCTCTCTCTCTCTCTCCCCCTCACTCTCTCTCTCTCAGAGAGTGCTGAGTGCTCTTACAGAGGACCTGGGTTCGATTCCCAGTACCCACATGGCAGCTAAGAACTGTCTTTAACTCCAGTTCCAGGGGAATCCGATGCCCTCTTCTGACCTCTGTGGCATTGCGCAACACAGGTGCACCAACCTACATGCAGACAATACACTCATACACATAAAAAATAAAAAAATTAAAATTAAAAAAAATAAACTGAGGACTGGGAATGGTTCAGTGGTTAAGAGCACTCATTCTTTGTGCAGAGGACCAGGATTCGATTCCCAGCACCCACATGGCAGCTAACAACTGTCCATAACTCCAGTTCCAGGGGAATTGGCCACGTCGACAGGTGCACTTACATACATGCAGGCAATATACTCATATATATAAAATAAAAATAATAAAATATTTTAAAAACAAAACAAAGAAACTGTAAAACAAATACATATTTCCTACTTAATCTGAACTGAATTAATGTTCTTCCTGGAGCACCAAGCCACAATATTGTCCACTATAAATAGAATTCCAAACTTGTCACCTTGTAGCATAAGCCTATAAGGACACATAAAAAGAAAGAAGGGGGGGCAGAAAAAAGTCAAATGACTTTTCCAAGGTCCCAAGTCTGACTTGAGGCCAAGACTCCAGGTTCATGGCACCTAGCCCAGTATTCATTCCACTGTGTCACCCAGCCCCCGAAACAAACCCCTAGATACACGGTAAAGAGCCAAGCAAGGGATCTGTGCGACATGAATGGCGAGATTGTTGAGGAAGGGGGCCAGGGGCTCGAGAGAAAAGGCCTGGAGGATAATACGGTTTTACAGAAATCTGTTTGCAAGGAGCCACTGCGGATACCCATGTGGCTGCCAGAGGGGGAGAAAAGAACAATTGACTGACAGCACGAACAAAGGCCTGGACGTCCCACAAAGGGCAACACAGAGTCACAGTGCTTCATGTGTATCACACACTCGGGCTTCATCACTGAGACCTAGAATAACGGAGGAAAAGCCCGCCATGCACAAGGCCTCTTTATTCCTGGGGCTTTCCTGCTTCCCCCAACTTTACCTGATAAAGTATTAGAACTTCTGCTTCTATTTTTGTGAGATCTTTGGACTTTTCCACATCCACCTAATACATTTCATAACTATTTAAGAGTTCCTTAATTTTTGCAAATTAACATGGTGTGTGCACTGGTAATATATTTGGAAGTTAATGAAAGCAAATGAAAATCGCTTTGATTAAAACGTTCCCATTTCTTCACTGCACTGTGTGCTACCCACTGTTCAGCCACAAGATACCACACAGTTCATACATCAATAGAATTTCATATTAATATTCTCCAAGGTAGAAAGGCCTCATTGGCTTTTCTTCCCCCCTCCCCATCCTTTGCTTCCGACTGTGTTTAGCTTTGGAATCTTCTGACAAATGGCCCTTATTCTCCAGGCTAGTAAAAAATTTCTAAACTTCAGGGGCAACGTAGCTGGTCTTAAGCCCAAGGGAATAGGGTCGTTGAATTAAATGATAAATATATGCATTTAAGGTCATTAGAGACTTTATCTCCTGTGAAAGCTATATTTGTCAGACTGATATAATTTCTCTCAACTGAGTACTTAACTCCACAGGCCACATTATTACGATTATTCCTTCCCCTTTAAGTGGGAGACTCTGGCTAAGAACACGTGTGCTCTCTCTAGTGCTGCTTCTTGAGCGATCAAGGCACACCTTTGTTTCATTTAGTATGCAATTTTCACCTCTGACCCAAGAAATGAGTCCTGGGCTTCCTGAACTTTATTGCCTGTTAATAGACTGCTGGCCCTCTTTTCAGCAGTAATAGAAATGGTGGAGAAGCTTTTCATTTAAGAGACTGGCGGACAGCAGCCTGAAAAGACAAAGTCAGAATTAAAAGTCAGCCCGGCCCAGAAACAATCTAAAGTGCACAATGACACAACTTTTCCATACTCTGTCGCACACTGGACACTGGGTGTGTTGGGGAAGACTGCCTGCTGAGCTCTAAACATTGTCCTGCTGGACAGCAGCAGAGGCCCTGAACGGCACCGAGTGACTGATCCAGCAAGTCACCTTCAGCTTACACCTATCTCCATATTTGGTTTCTCCTCATTAAACTGAAGACATCAGGGGCAAGCTTAGGAAGTGGCAGCCCTCGGCTCTCCATAAAACACACACAGACGCTCAGAGGCGCTTTCCTGCCCACTTCTTAGTGACACGTGTTTATAATTTTGTCTCTATTTCATTTGCTGTGGTTTGCTCTTCAGTACATCTGTTCAATTAAAATAGAAATGTGTGACATGGTCTGTACTCAGCAACTTTGGTGCTTGTTAATGAAATGTTCTAAGGTTCCTGTCTTGGCTCTTTGTTTGCAGAAGGATTTTGTGCCACAGCGCTCCAAAGACTTAAAAAGTACAAATAAAAATATCCTTTAAAACACATACAAAGAAGTTGACTGTTTTGTTAATAGTTAAGCAAGGACATTATTACTGCATGTGGACATTATTTTACATGAAAAGACATTATTAAAAATTATTTACTGCCTCATGTTTGGAAACTTACAGGAAAAGTCTGATAATATATTCAACTTGTTTATTACAACTTCATATAATTTTGAATAATGCTACTTTTTTCCTTTGACAAGTGCAATAAACTCTACTGGTATAGACATAGGTTGATTATCACGAGTGAACTGTGTTGCTTAAAGAAACATGACCAAACAATCAGCTTTTGACAGCTGCATCTCCAGTTATTTATACTCCCCATCATGGTAATAACTCACCACTTCTATATTAATAAGGCAGTGAAATTTATTATGATGGTATTGAAAAGTTATTAAGTACTGCATCCCAAGTGACGGAGTACCACACCACTGTCACTACCCAAAAGCACTTGCCCATCCATCACCCGCCCTTCCAGATGGGCCTGCATCTTTATCGCTCCCAGGTTGGTGACATCACCTGTTCACCCACTCAAAATTGATGATGAAAGCAAACAGATCTATCTTACTTACATTTACCAAATCAATTTAATTTTTACAGGCCGTGGCTTAGTGACATATTGACTGTTTTCCTTAATGGCATCTACCGTATTTAATGCAAGGATGTCATCTTTGATTCCTGGCTCGTATAATGTGTCATTTCATAATAAATTTTTCTAACATATTTACTTAATGGAAAGAGTTATGATTGCTTGTCATTTCTCTTATTAAACACAATGATAATTCTTTTCCCTTTCGAGTATCTCTTTTTGACCTATTTTTAGCTCTCTGTAGCTCTGAAGAGGAAGGAGGACTTGGGTATAAAGTGAACTCTAAGTAAACGTTTAGCATATAAATGGCCATTCTCACCATGCAGCTCATGTAAGAACTTTCTATTTATTTATAACAACTCCAGAACTAGATCTTCAAGAGCTAGTATAATTATAATAATGTTTAACAGCAACAGCTGAAAATGAGGACTTGAAATACCACTGTGAAAGGTAATAGCAGTAAAACTGATTTTAATGGTCCATACGACGTTGAATCTTTATGTTCATGGATTATTACGGCCAGTTCTCTGAAGGTAAGGTCCCTTAGTCAAACACATGTAAAAATAAATATTGGCCATATAAAAGGTTAAGATATAGGTAGAAAGCCAGTCTACTGACTCTGGTTCTCACATGTTTGTCACATGTCACAAGCATGATTTATAGGTCCCATGTGCTATCGTTCTAGGCAAACAGTTCTCTAACATGCACCATCATGGCATCGTGGCACATGTGTATCACCTAAGAACAGCAACTAGGTTTATTTGGGGCTGTGGAAGCATAATGGTATCAAGTTTTGATTTTTCTACTTGGCATCCAGCTATGTGGGTGTGTTATGATCGTGGGTGTGTTATGAGATCATAATCTTGACCTGCTCTCACGACTAACCATAGTCAGAGAGATTCAGAACCCAGAGAGCAAATTACCTGTGACCTCACTGCCCTCCAAACCCATGGCTAGGCAGATAAATGTGTGTTCACGTCAAAACAACATAAAACAAATCCCAGGTCCAATTCTAAAGAGGATAACTGGGACAAGTCTATGAGAAAGGAAAACTGAATAGTCTAAGATGGGTGTGACTATTTCTTTAGCTATTGTGGCCTGACCAAGAGAAGCCACAGTATAGGCACTTAATGAGGCCATGGAGGTACAAGACAGACAGGGCTTAAGTGGTCTCAACCAACTGACTTGGTCTGAAAGGAGTCTCTCTCCTGCAGCTATCTGGATCCCTCAAATAACCTTATATTATTTACTTATTTTTTTTTTTG
This sequence comes from Rhizomys pruinosus, assembly GCA_009823505.1. Taxonomy (NCBI): domain Eukaryota; kingdom Metazoa; phylum Chordata; class Mammalia; order Rodentia; family Spalacidae; genus Rhizomys; species Rhizomys pruinosus. Next base: position 156,209 of record VZQC01010626.1, on the reverse strand, counting down.
GTCTTTTTGAGATGGGGTCTCCCTGTAGCCCCAGCTGTCCTGGAACTCACTCTGTAGACCAGGCTGGCCTTGAACTCACAAAGATCTGCCTGCCCCTGCCTCCCAAGTGCTCGGATTAAAGGCGTGCACCACCATGCCTGGCAACATTATATTATTTAACCTCTTCCATCCTATCATGAATGCTGGGTAAGGTCTGGAATGATTTCTAGCTTTGCTTTACCCTCTGCTAAACAAGTTGGGTTGTAGGATTAATGGCTTCCTGGGGATATCCCAGGAGCCTGCAAGGCTCTACCCAGGACTACTCTCCATCAGTGCTCTTACTGTTTAGCCCCAATGAAGTAAGCAAAAATGTATGTATCAAAGACACAATACTAGGGTGATTTATATCCCTTTGGAAGCCAAATGCAAGATTCTTATATTCCTCTAACTGTATCAATTCAAGTTAAGGGGAAACACTCTAATCTGTGGGCAGAGGTGGGTAACACAGGGGACTCTCTGACAGCAGACAGCACAGCATACTACTCTAAGATGACTAGACCCTGACTCACTGGTCAGGCAGAGTCTTGACCTTGGGTGAGGTTTCCAGGAAAAGAAGGAGTCAAGCTGTGAGACCAATAGAAAGCTGGTATCACATGCAATGATTTATGACCACAATAACTTAAACAGTGAAAAAAGCAAACTGTGTACACCTACGGCTACAACCAGCAGGTTTCCATTCCATGCTATAACCCCTGGGAAGCCCAGGGAGGGAGTCGGCCACAAAGGTGCCCGCCACCCATGGGTTTATGACATGAGCTAACTGGCCAATAGCAACAGTAGAGGCTGGCCTCTATCTCAAAGGGATCCACCCTCTGCTTCTGCCTCCAAGTGCTGGGATTAAAGGCATATACCACCATATCCAGCTTCGTCCAAATAGATTTTAAAAGGTTAAGGAATCAAGGCAGATTCCTAGATTATGAGGAAAGCAATGGAGAGAATATTGAGAGGAGAGAATCTTTGAAAGTAATGCCTGCTTGTGTGTATATACTCAGAGAATAAGAAGCTGAATGACAGAAACACAGCAGCAGAATATTGAAATTCTGCAGAGCATTATAAATGGAATCCCCTTTTGAAGGTTTTAAATGTTTTTAATTTAGTTTTGGAAGGGGAAGGTAAGAGTTGTTGGGCCTATTAGAAATTTTTGTAATTACTATCAAGGCATAGGTTATGTAGGTTACATAGAGGAAATACCAGCTCTAGTAAACTCCCAAATGATCCATTTTTTAAAGTAACAAGGAATACACATTTGTCTGGCAGTGTATATAAGGCTGGGCAGTGTGCATTCAGCACACTAACTCCTCTATCAATAGAGAGGACTCCCTTCACTTGACTTTCTAGGGTTAGACTAATGGTTACAACCACATTATTTTATGTTATCTTCAGTAGCATTTGACTAATGGACTAGGTCTAATCTGAAAGCTGTTAAAATACACAAGAAGTAGTATCAAAACATCTGGTGAATACAAGATCTAACTTAGGAGTATGAGGTCTGATCAACAATAAGGGAAGAACTATTCGATTGTTTATGAATCCATTTATCTTACTTCTCAGCATGAATGAGATTCCTGAGGGACTTTATTTTCTCAAAGAGCAAAAATCCAGACTCTACTGACTGTCTTTTAGTAAGTACTTTTTAACATATGCTATAATGTAGCGGCTACATGTTTAAAAAGAGTCTGAAGTTCTCTTTTCATTCATAGATAGTTGATGCTCAGTAAGAGACTTATTTCTTTTGGATAATGAGTTGACTTCCTCATGCCTTAGAATCAACTCCAAAATTATTGAGATGAAAAACTCCTTGGATATCTGCCTCTACAGATACATAAATTGCTCTCTTAGCTCTGAGGTAATTGTTAGTCATCTTGAGAGTACAATGTTGTTGAAGTGGATATTAATGTTTCACACACAATACAGATAATCATATTCTACTATCTTAGCTACAATTGTACAACCCCAAATCAAACTTAAGGGAGCTTGTGAGAGTTGTTTGTTTTAAAATGAGAGGAAGCACACCTCTGTTGCAGTAGTACATCTCTGGGTTATAGTGCAAGAACATATTGCATTTTCAAAGCACTGAATCAAATTAGATGATGAATTTCCAACTCCAGGAAAATCTCTTTCCACTATTCTATCTGATCTATTTAATAGAACACAAAAGAAATTTACTATTGACAAAAGCCATTATTTTTCTATGTGTGTGTGTGTGTGAGAGAGAGAGAGAGAGAGAGAGAGAGAGAGAGATAAGAAAAGCTAAGCTCATAACCTGAATTTTAACTGATCTTACTCATTTGGAGCAATTCTGGTCATGATAAGGGGCTTGCCACACAGTGGGGACACCACCAAGTGACATACATATACTTGTGGAGTTTTATGATGGTCATTGATAATAAAGGCAGACAAAAATGTGCTAAATGCAAATATTTCTTTTTAACATTTTTTTTGAAGTTATGTGCATTTCATGCATGGTTTCTCAGTCCAATCTAGACTCATCTTGTCTTCCATGCCCCCCACCCCACCTGAGGTCATACACCCTGCCATCCCTGCCCTGTATCTTTTTCTGATTTTTTTCAAAGTTTTTTCAAAGCAGAGGATTATTGTCCTTGGGGAGACTTTACTGTTTCAGTCGGTTCCCTGTCCCTGTTCCTCTGCTGTTGTTCCCTCCAATCTGTACCGCTTCAATATATATATATATATATATACACACGTCACACCTATACTAAAATTATATCATCTGTACACAAACTGTCATTTCTTTATCATATTTCATGGTTCACTTTTTCCTTTATAAATTTATATTGCTCTAAATATACCTATGTATCCTCCACCCATATACCAAGATTACAAAGTCTAAAAATAAGTGGTGGGTTAATTCTAGAGCCTGTTAAGGGATTTACATTGTCAGAGCCCAGTTGCTTTCAGGGAAAGGGGTATATAACGTTGATGTTGCTCAGTTTGCTTTACAACTCCTGCTTAGTGCTAGCATCCACAAATGAGGGATACTTGCTTTTCTGGGACTGTGTTACTTCACTTACCATAATATCCTCTAGTTCTATCCATTCACCTGCAAAGAAAAATATTTCAAAGAAGCTAACCTTTACATATTTTTCCAATAACTATCTCCAACTGTTAAAAACTACACCACTCAAGTGGTTCTTTGGCTTAAAAAAAGTGTCTGAATCTGTCCCGAGTCCTTGTTTTCATTATTAATTAGGAAACAGTCAGTGCTTCCTTTTCAGATAAGGCCCCAGCCACATAACCTAGACCATCCTAGAGATACTTGAACTTCTGGGAAACAAGAAGAGGAAAGATGAAGTAGAGTTTATAAAAACCAACCTGAGACACAACGATTAGCCTTTGCTTGATGTACTGCCCCAATGCTGGTTCTGCATTCTAACCAGGCTTACTGTTAGCATTCATGTTCCTTTACTAGCTCGGTGCTAAGCTCTTCACACACTATAATTTTATCCAACATGCATTAGATGAATTTACATCATAAATGACACCGTTGCAGTTACTACTATGTCCAATATTTTGTAAGTTCGTGCTTCTTAAGTCAATGTGGATTTGAGAGAAAACATGCTTATAGTACTTCTTAGTCTACCTATCTATACATTTTAGCCTACAAATCATGTTTTCTAAAACATCCTATTTCTTTAAAATATAAACTTAAAGAATTTTCCACAGGACTATATTTGGAAAATATGATCAACTAAATATGATCAACTTTCTCTTTTAATTGAATTTCTATGAAATTTGTATGATATATTTTGATTGTATTGAGATCCCTTCCCCTATCTGAACCCTGCATCCAAATCTTGTGCAATTTCATGTATTCTATTATAGGGATTGGAGAAATAGCTCAGAGGTAGGGGGCTTATCTTCATTTGTACAAGGTTCTAGGTTTGATTCCCAGCAATGGATGCTGTGTGCAATCCAGAAAGACAGGGAGCCGTCACCCAAACCAGAATCAACCAGAATGTTAGTCTTGGACTTTGAGCCTCCAGACATGTGATAAAAAAATGAATTTCTGTTGTTTAAACCCATAGCCTATGGTGCCCTGACTAATACAGTATGCTTGATTTTAAATCGGTAAGAAATGTGCTAAGCACTGGTCACATCACATAATCTTGTTAAATACCATCAAGACTGTACCAAGAGAGTATAGCTTTGAAATCTCTCAAGGAAACCTTGTTCTGTCAGGTAACAGAGGCAAACACCTGCATATATAATATGCTCATGTTCATGTAGATTATACATGTCATATGTAATTTGAATAAAAGATATAGATATAGATATAAATAGATATAAGTTCCTTAGTAAATGGCTTTGCCAATGCTGGTGAAACAAAATTTAAGAATACCGAATTGTGATTAGGAAGGTTATGGATGGTAGCACGGAAGTAGCACATGTCCATGGACAAGAAATGAACACAGAAATCTGAAGAATGAGATCCAAATAGGGGAACAGTGTGCATGTGAAGAACAGGCTTCAGAGAGGAGAGCTACAGTGAGTCATTGTTGGGGTAGGAGCAACCGCAGTCAAGATACACATGTTTGCCTTCAACAATGAGGTAGAAGGTAATGCAATTTATTAAAATAAGAAGGCTCCAAGGAGAGAAAAAGAGCAAGGAAATCCAAGATAGTACCAAGCTTCTGGGTTAGAACAAGCCAAGTGTCTAGAGAGAAAATATTGGACACAGACTAGGCACTCACTATTTGCTTGCTAAACCTGGATTTGCTCATTCATGTTGATTTTTCAGGGTGACTAAGAAATTTGGTGGGTGTCTCCTTCAATTCTTCATTTAAAAAAATGAAGTCATAAAGAAAAAGAGGTCACAGTAGTTAGAACACAATTATCCATCTAATCAGATAAGAGGGGAATGAGCTATAATTAAAGGTATATATGACATAAGGTGAATTTAAAAAGAGCACACAGGAGGCAGCCAAGATGCTTTGTGAAAGTGCCTCTGTTAATCATTAATGGATTTTATATTAACTAGCTAAGACAAAAAAAAATAAAATAAGTCAAGAACTCAACTGTAACTCCACAGAGATACATTTGCCCAAATCATGAAAAGCCTTCCCAAGGGTCTTGTTCATTATACCTCCAGAGCAGACAATTCACACTCTAAAAAGTAAGGGGAAGGACACTGAGATGGCTCAGTGAGTAAAGGTGCTTCCTGCCAAGCTTGATGAGGACTTGATGATGACTTCACAAGAAGCCGCATGGGAGAAGGTAGAAGAAGAGAACTCACTCCCACAAGTTATCCCCTGACCTCCACATACATGAAGTGGCACTCAAATACACACACAAAAGTAAAAGAAATTTAATTTTATTGATAATTAAAATTATCAATTGAGAAATGGGTAAATGGGGATACTTTAACTGGGGAGGGCACGGGGGGGGGAGAGAGAGAGAGAGAGAGAGAGAGAGAGAGAGAGAGAGAGAGAGAGAATGCCTAACGAGTATTAAAAAATAGAAGGGGGGCTGGAGAGATGGCCTAGCGGTTAACAGCGCTGACCGCTCTTACAGAGGACCCGGGTTCAATCCCCAGCACCCACATGGCGGCCGAGAACCATCTGAAACTCCAATTCCAGGAGAACTACAGTTCCAGGGGAATCCAACACCCTCTTCTGACCTCCGCGGCATTGCACGACACGGGTGCACAAACTTGCATGCAGACAGTACATTCATACACATACAGAAAATAAATAAATAAAAATAAAATAAAATAAAAATAGAAGGAACTGTACTACTCTAAAAACCTACTACAATACATACAATATCTCTACATAACTATATATGTATGGCTGAAGGCTACATAATGAGAAACAATGCCAGACAGAAGAAACCTCCCTTTGAGTTGTTGGCCAGGGTAGTCCAAGAGACTCCAAAAAATTATACAGGCTATTGCCACAACCCTTGATTGCCTCCCAAAACTTGAATATAAGACCCTGTTGCTGAAGACAGGACATACTTTGGACACAGGATTTAGAGCAATGCAGGTGGAAATGACCTGGAAGCCACCTCCCCTAAAGGCTAGCTCTCAGAGTTTTGGAGAGCACTATGCAAGCTGCTAAGGAAGAACGGTAATTTATGGTCCCCCTCCAGTTTTAAGACCCAATAACCATGGCAATGACGGACACAACAAACTATATTGGGGCAGTAGTGGCACTTTTATCTTGGGGGTAATCAACAGATACCTAATTGGACTTAAAGCCCTCTCGATGGGAAGAAACTCAACTCAAGTGTTTCCAAATATGCATGGCTGAAAAGATCTTAAATCTTAGACCAAACCCCAAGGCTGTTACATCCCTAGACAAATATAATTTCTTACTATATACAAAATATGACTCCTTATATTTATAGACAAGCATCCCAGCCACCAGTCATCAAAGAAGCTTCTTTTGCAACAGAGCTTACTACAGAGCACCACAACTGGTCACACACAGGCAATGTCAGTGAATCACCCAAGCTTAAGTGACACATCTACAATGCAGCCTCTACACCTAAAGCTCATGAATCATAGTGGAACAAGAGGTAGAGCGAATATTAATGCATCTCTCAACTTCCATAGATGAAGCTCCCTCGTGGAACAGAGAGCTATGAACACAAAGTCGCACAAATGGCCAAAGAACAGAAAATTAAGAGTCTGCAGAGTGTTGGCCATTGGGCACAATTCCTATATTAAACTTGATCCACCCAGGGCTCAGGAACCACTGTGGAAGAGGGGGACAAGAAAGGATATAAGAACCAGGGGAGGAGGCATGTGACATATGGGAACAGAGCCCTGCAGGATCTTGTGATCTTGCTCACATGAACCTACAGCAATGGTGTCAGCATGCACAAGAACCATGCAAACTCAAGCAGAACCCCAGCACAGAACTGTGGAAATGGGCAGCAGGCCCCAATCTTAGCCAAAAAACTATTCACAGCTGATTACTGCTGGGTGAAGAAGAGTTAATCTTCTTAAAGCAAGGAACTCTAGACAGGCTGACTAGATGGCAGGGGATGAACTTGCACTGAGGGATTTCTGAGAACACTATCTTGACACAATAGACCTTGACACAAATGACAGTGTATGGATTCCACTGATGGGGGTGGGGGTTGTTAGGGAAGGGGGCCAGAGGGGAAGGGGGTATAAAGATGATTAAGATATTCTGGGGGCTGGAGAGATGGCCTAGCGGTTAAGAGCGCCGACCGCTCTTACAGAGGAACCGGGTTCAATCCCCAGCACCCACATGGCGGCTGAGAACCGTCCGAAACTCCAATTCCAGGAGAACTCCAGTTCCAGGGGAATCCAACGCCCTCTTCTGACCTCTGCGGCATTGCACGACATGGGTGCACAGACCTGCATGCGGACAGTACATTCATACACATACAGAAATAAATAAAAAAAAAAATTAAAAAAAAAAAAAAAGATATTCTGGATAGCTGGGCGTGGACACATGCCTTTAATCCCAGCACTCCGGAGGCAGAGGCAGGTGGATCTCTGTGAGTTCAAGGCCAGCCTGGTCTACAGAGCGAACTCTAGGCCACCTGAGACCCTGTCTCAAAAAAGACAAAAAAAAAAAGATATTCTCTATAAAATACATGAAAATTCAATTAAAAATTTACAAAAAATGCTATACAGACTTGTCCCTTGACTGCATTCTTACAGGACAGAAAGTAAGCAAACTCCGTGAACTATTTCACAAAGGCATCTTGAATTCCAAGTAGTAAAATCAGCTCAGTTTTGACATAATGAAAGAAATCATTTTATATTGCTCAAGGTAAATATTTGTTCATGTATATGTGAAAGACATTTTCCTCCAAAGAGAAAAGTATAATTATTTTTAAATTTCCTCTAAATGCAGAATTTTCCCCAGGTTCATCCCTCAATCCACAGGCATTATGTCTAAAGAGACGTAGCCTGCACTTACCAACCCAGTTATTGCACACTGATTTCATGATTAAGCCCAGTTTATTCCTAGCCTTCTGCATAAACTTGAGCAGGATTGCACTTGTTGCTTAACTCTGGAGATTTTGTAATAAAAGTTTAATGGGTTACTTATTATTAGACTGTTTATAGCCATTATTTTAAGCTGAACAATAATGACGTAAAGTTCATACGCATTTGGTTTAAAACATATTCCACTCACATATCCATTAATGCTACGGTGAGTGTTTTTTTTTTTTTAAATCTCTTATCGACACAATTTCAGTAAACCACAGCTTTACTGAAACTGTGGCCGGGAACAAAACTAAGGAAGGAGTTCTCACTGCAGTCATGCTCAAGCTAGAACTTAACTTTTGGCATATCAGAATTTGAACAAGAGTTGTTTTTATTATGGAATTTTGAACAGATTTTACAAGAGGACACATACAAGGGAAGAGGACAAGAAGTAAAAATTACATCCTGCAGGCATTACATACTCATTTCTATTTAAAAGCTAACCAGATATTCTATTAATGATCATAAATATTAAGAGAACATACCAAAATAAATCTCATTTATCTGTCTTCCATCTACCTGAAATACAGTGAACAAAGGTTCCTCATATGTCCAAACCACTTTTGACTTTGTAGAAGTTGCCTACAAGTTTTTCATCTATAGACCAGATTTTCCAGAAATTATGATGTTATGGTTTAACAACATCATTTTTCAAACTATACAAGTAATCCAGATTTGATGGCACATGTCTGTTATCCTGTCACTCACTCAGGAAACTGAAACAGGAGAAGTGAGAGTTCCAGGCCAGCTTGCTGTATATAAACTCTATCTCAAAAAAAAAAGAAGAAAAAAATGTAAAGGATACATGTACATATATAACTATGTATATAGTTATACATGCACACACTGAATCTATACAAAATTATAAATTGAGAAGCCAGGTGTGGTAGTACATGCCTTTAATCCCAGCACTCAGGAGGGAGGCAGAGGCAGGTGGATACCTGCAAGTTCCAGGCCAGCTGTAGCTACAGAAAGACCCTGTCTCAAAAAGACGCCAAAATTATAATTTTTAAGGATAATATATTACCTGTCCTTATTGAAATGAAATTCAATTAAGGACTTCTAATTATGGGATGTTGCCCAATGCTCACATTTTACTAGATGAATCATTCATTCAACCAAGTTAAATATAAAGAATCACGCCACATATTTCAGTGATGACTACAATACATACATTCTAGAAGTATCTATAATTTTATTTTTTCCCATTTGTTTCTTTTTTTCTTTATTTTTTATCAAATCTAGACCCATGCCCCCCCATTCCCCCACTCCACCAGAGTTCATGCATTCTGCCAAACATGCTTTTCATCTCTTTCTCTGTCTTTCTCAATATTGTCCATGAGGAAGTTGACTGTTTTGAGCAGAAGTTCACTGTTTCAGTTAGTTCTTCGATGTAGTCCTTTCTGTTGTTGTTGTTGTTGTTGTTGTTGTTGTTTCCAATATGCATCACTCCCAGCTGCTTTGGACAAAAGCTCAAGGGACCGTGCACAAGAAATACTTACAACTAGGTAATTGGCACTAGCATCCACAGATGAGGGATGCCATTCGTTGTTTGTCTTTCTGGGACTGTGTTACTTCACTCAGCATGATGTCCTCTAGCTCCAGCCATTTTCCAGCAAAGCTCATGATGTTGTCTTTCTTTACTGCTGCATAGAACTCCATTGTGTAGATGTACCACATTTTCTCTATCCACTCATCAGTTGAGGGGCATTTAGGTTGGTTCCAGCTCCTTGCTATTGTGAAGAGAGCTGCAATAAACATGGCCGTGCATGTATCTCTGTGGTGGCGTAAGTCTTGAGGGTACATGCCCAGGAGTGGTATGGCTGGGTCGGGTGGCAAGTTCATTCCAAGTCTTCCAAGGGTTCTCCACACTGCTTTCCATAGTGGCTGTACGAGTTTACATTCCCACCAGCAGTGGATGAGTGTTCCCCTTTCCCCACAACCTCTCCAGCACTTGGTATCATTTGTTTTCTTGATCCTAGCCAGTCTTATTGGAGTAAGATGATATCTTAAAGTGGTTTTGATTTGCATTTCCTTAATGATTAGTGATGTTGAACACTTCTTAAGGTGTTTCTCAGACATCTCTAATTCCTCACTTGTGAAGTCTCTGTTCAGTTCTTTGCTCCATCTATTGAGTGGGTCATTTGTTTTCTTTTTTCTTTGTTTTTTGAGTAGTTTATATATTCTGGAAATCAATGCTTTGTCAGATGTATCTGCAGTGAAGGTTTCCTCCCACTCTGTGGGATTTCTCTTCACTTCCTTGATTGTTTCTTTTGATGTACAGAAGCTTTTGAGTTTGATGAGGTCCCATTTGTCAATTGTCGACCTTAATTCTTGTGCAGCTGCTGTCTGATTTAGGAAGTCTTTTCCTACGCCTATGTCTTGTAGTCTGCTGCCAACTTTTTCTTCTATCACCTTCAGAGTTTGGGGTTTCACGTTGAGGTCTTTGATCCATCTGGAGTTGACTTTTGTATAGGGTGAGAGGTAGGGGTTTAATTTCATTCTTCTACAAGTGGTGATCCAGTTTTGCCAACACCACTTGCTGAAGATGCTGTCTTTTCTCCATTGTGGCTTCTTGGCCCCCTTGTCAAATATGAGATGGCCGAAATTGTATGTGCTCAAGTTTGGATCTTCAGCTTTGTTCCATTGGTCAACAGGTCTGTTTTTGTGCCAGTACCAGGCTGTTTTTATGACTATAGCCCTGTAGTATAGTTTGAAGTCTGGTAGTATCTATAATTTCAAAAGGCTGCTATTGTTATTAATAAGAAGGAAAATATATAAGAAGAGAATAAAGTCAAATGAAAACATGGGCTAAAAGTAAAACCTAATTAATTTACATTCACAAAGTGGAGACGAGTCCAATCACTTCAGGATTTTCTCCACCCATGAGATAAAATACACCAAACATCTCAAAATCTATGCTTGTCTGCTAGTGCCATGTGCAATTTAAGATGGTGAGATCCAATGTTTCAAAACAGCAACTGTAAAACACATTTTCTTCATTTTATCTTATTCCATTGATATAATTCTTAGGCCATTCTTTACTTGGATTCCCTTTTAATATACGATCCCTTTAAGCAACCATTATTTTTATCAAGCAGTGAGATTGTAAGGGATTTGAAGACGTACCACAACAAATAGAACGTACTCATAGCCAAGTACATAATCAACCCCTTCTTTACAGAGCCAAATACATATCTGCTTACCTCCCATCCATAGCTGGGGTCTTTCAGGTCTGACCTCTGCTCTCCCACATAAGGCCCAAATTTTTCACCTATTTCAATCTTCCTTTTCGTCCATATTCCCAGTCCCGCTCCAGGCATATTTGACTCTCGAAGTTCAAATTCAGGAGGAATGGGGATATCATCAGGGATGTAGATGGGGGCTTTGTAAGGAGAGCCCTCTTTGGGAGTAAATGACTCGCTGGATGTGGCTGGAGAGCACGGTTCTTGAATGTTGAGGGAGGAAGTGCTAGCTACCCCATCTGCATCCACATCTGGCATTTCTTCCAAAGGTATTTCAGGGTAGTTGCCATAAGCACACTCATTACCTGCAAACAAATAAGAGCTTTGTGAATTCCTATGGACAAGCCAAGACAAATTCAATGGAAGTAGTAACTTATTAAGTTACTCTTTGAAAATTAAATGGAGAAGACCATTGTTAAGATGTTTCTCATTAAAGATCCCTACCATTGTGCCAAGTATAGTGTGCATGCCTTTAATACCAGCACTTGGGAGGCAGGGGCAGGTGGATTTCTGTGAGATAGAGGCCAGCCTGATCTACATAGTGAGTTCCAGGCCGGCTAGGGCTACAAAGAGACCATGTTCAAAAAACAAAATGAAATAAAAATCTCTATCACTCATGGGGGGATAGATTATGGCTTCTGGTTTATCTTGGTTAATTCATAAATCAAGTATAGTAAACGTCAGCTGTCAATACTTACATGGGTTGAGTTGACCCATTATCTATCTGAGTCATATCTGCACCTTATTTATAGGTCTGAATAAAATCAAGATAAGAAGTAAACACGTGTGGGGCTGGAGAGATGGCTCAGGGGTTAAGAGCTCTGAATGCTCTTGCAGATGACCTGGGTTCAATTCCCAGCACCCACATGGCAGCTAAGAACTATCACACCTTTAATCCTAGCACTCAGGAGGCAGAGGCAAGTGGATCTCTGGGCAAAGCCAGCCTGGTCTACAGAGTGAGTTCCAGGACAGCTGGGGCTATAGGGAGACCCTGTCTCAAAGAAAAAAAAAAAAGTAAACACGTGTGTAACTACAATCCCCAAATCATGCCAAATTGGGAACTGATACAACTTTCTGACCTCATTAGAAAGTTGTATCAATCAATCAATCAATCAATCAATGCTATCTTGGAACAAATGCCATAGGTCAGCAAGAATCCCAAAGCTTCCATGTGCAACAAGGCTTATATTTGTGTGGCCAGATTATTTATCTGAATACTAACTTGTGTTTTGCTCTTTCTCTACTTTCCTATTTCAAACAAATTGCCAAGCACCTGTATTTCCTTGCCTTGGTAATTTATACTGAACAGAAAGTTAAAAGTACTAAAATTAGCCAGGTATGGTGGAGCACACCTGTAATCCCAGCACTTGGGAGACAGAGGCAGGCAGATCTCTGTGAGTTCAAGGCCAGCCAGGTCTACATAGTGAGTTCCAGGCTAGCTGGGACTACAGGGAGACCCTCTCTCAAAAAGACAAAAAAGTAGTAAAATTAAAATCATTTTTAAACTTAGGTTGATTTTCCAAAGGAAAAGAGAAAGTGCCTTAAGTATACCGGGGGGGGGGGGGGACACCCCCCAGACTAGAATGTGAGAAAGACCAGATGGCTTCTGCATAGCAAAGTACCCAGGAGGAGGCTAGACACTGAGGGGACAGCAGAGTGGCTCAGAGGATAGGCAGTGCTCACACACAGGCTCTGGGAACTTCTAAAGCATCCTGGCTTCACACATGAATTCCATAAGTTTGACCTGTAAGACAGCAAGGTCTTCATGAAATGTGTGTGAAGACTTTGTGGGGCAGGCAGAGGAATAGAATGAACAAAGGTTGAGAAGAATTTCCTATCCACTGAAGGGACTTCCAGTTGTCTTTAAGCAAAGAAACATGTTTTTCTGTCTACCAGAGTTATGAACTGATTAGTTTCATTCATAGAACTCCAAAGGCAGAACTAAGAAAAAATGGCTAAAATTATAAGGAATCTGTTTCCAGTTAGAACTTCCAGAAGATAAACTGGACTTCAAGTGGTCCCCATCATAGGATTTTTTAGCATAACCTGGGCAACTATGAGTTAGCCATGACACAGAGAAATTTCAGCCTTAGGTTAGTGACTAAAGTAAGTAACCTTTAGGATCCTACCAACAGTGAAGGTATACGTACCATTAAAGTCTTCCAAGAGTGGGTTACAAGAGAAAGATGTAAGTTCTGCAAACCACTTCCCTGAATGGCTACTAAAATTAACCACACCATTTAGGAACAATGGTCCATCAAATACTGAGTTCTGCCTGTTAAAGTTTTATGAAGTATAAAGTGGTGATTCATGCAATACTATCTTATGATAGGATGGACTGTGATTCAGACATTGAAAGAATGCCATTTAAACCAAGCACATGACAGAACTCAGGGTGCAAGCCTGCATTTGTTAGTTTCTCAACATACAAGTTCATTATCATTTAAGTTCAGAATGTCTAAAACCTTGGCCATTATCTCCTGCCCTCCAATCAGTTGCCTTGCCTACTTCCCCAGTTCTGTTAGGAATGCTGTCTTTGCTATAATTATCCCTATCTGAGGCTTCAAAGTAACATGGAGATTTGTTTCTGTTTATACTCTGATCTAATTCTTCCAACAAAATTATTAACTTCATCTGCTTTTTTTCAATCCACATTTCACTCTTGAATTGTCTAATGGTCCTCTTCATGGATGTCTTGAATCTAGCCCTCTATTCTGAGTCTGTACAATGCTGCTGAATTTTCCTTCCTAGCACAACTTCTTTCCTGTTCAATAGACTCAATAGCTCCCAATGTCCAGAGGTAAAGTGTAAACTCTTAGGTTTGGAAAAATCTCTCTACCCTTTTGAAGCCATTTTCTCTAATTTTCAACTTTGCTCCACAGGAATGCGTGGATCCCACTCTTATCTTTGTCTTCTAAGCTCATGAGCAGTTCCTTCAGTCCGGCTCTCCTATCTGTACTCTACAGCTCAGACAGGTTCTCAGCACCCTTCCAGGTCAAAGCCCAAGTGAAACTCCAACTTATCCCATAGCCATCATGGTCAGCATAAGGATGTCCTTTCTTTGCACTCTTTCATAATTTTACCTCTCTGGCAATCAAGCTGCATGCATTGCTACTTAGGATTTAATGGATATGGTTGTTTCCCCAACTAGGAAATAGACCCTTGGAAAGTTAGGTGTTAGATGTCTCACTTCTCTGGAATTCACCAAGCAATCTGCACATAGGTGTTTAGTGAATTCTTGTTAAATAGATAATTAACCTTACATATAATTTTATTGAACAATTATAACAAATCAATATTTCCCTACTAAAATACAGGAAACTATTCTGGTCCTGAGAAGTACCTTTAAGATACAAGTTAGAACACAACAGATTACAAAATGTCTCATCTATACCTACATCAGCATAAATTATAATTAAATAATGCAATTGTATCAGGGTATGAACGGACTTGAAAACATGCATCTGATTTCATACTTCAGAGAAATTTTGTACTCTGATTTAATGTTCAAATATTCGCTAATGGTTTGGGCATAGTAAAAGCACATAAAAACCATGTCTAAACTCTACATGGTAGCACATTCCTAGAGTATCAGCTACTTGAGAGGGTGAGGCAGGAGGATTCCTTGAGCCCAGAAGTTGGAGACCAGCCTGAGCTATATAGTGGCACCCTTTCTCTCTCATACACACAAAAAAACAATAATTAAATAAACAAAAGATATCTCACTGGAATTTCAGCATTCAACCACTTCACATGGGAAATTATGTTATATTCCTCAGAGAGAGTCACTGCTCATGGAAGCCTTGATGAATGCTACAAATTGTGTGACATCCTGTAATTATAAACTTGCCCATCTAAGAAGAAGAAAATAAAAAGGCACCTAAACAAGTAGAACAATATTCTTCCAGTAATTATCTATGAAAGGTCAGTAAAATTTCTTCTATTTCCTCCCAGAGTTAAATCAGTCATACTGTCAGGTCCAACAAAAGATCTTAGAAAAGGAGAGACAAATGCATCTGGGCCGTCCCAGTAGCATAGCAAATCTTGTGACCTCTATGTTACCCAGGAACCCTCCCAGTGTAGCCTAAATGAGTGCCCTGAGATCCCAGCTCCTGTAGAGGGAAAATACACCTGTGCTCCACATGCTGCAACAGGAGAATTTGAATTTAAAGCTAGAATGCAATTCTGCTTTCAATGACAAAAAAAAAATTCTAATTAAGCCTAAAGAATGCCTTATATAGGTCAAGTAAATTGAGGAGAAAGAGTCACAGTCCCATTCACCCACATGCAGGCATTAACACGTACACAAACCCAGGCAATTTGTGTTCAAGCCAGCATCCAGCAGGTAGCATTTGAATTAAATATAAAAAAGGGCTAGGGTGACAAAAAAAATAGAGACGTAAAACTGCTGACTTTTACCTATCAAAACATGTGATCATATTTCAATGCAACCTAGCATTATGAAATTTTCAGCAGCAAATGCAGTTTATCACACCATATTGAATATTTGCATAAGTGAAAATAAACAAAAATCTCTGCACACATTACTCAAGAACTATTCAAGAAGCTACTAACACATTTCATCTAGCTGAAAAACAGCTTCCATTATCATATCTCCATTAAATCTCTGTTATTGGGCAGAAATTGATAGATCTATTCCCTAGGCTATAGCTGTAGTTAATTAAAGCATTTCTCACATATCCCTCTGACAGACTGGGCACATTTGCACTAGGTGCATATCAGGTAAGGACAGCTAGATACATCAGTGGTCCCACAGAGATAAATGACCCTTGTAACTTCTGGGAGCTGAGCTACCAATGACTGTAATTTTCTTCCTATATCCTTTAGGCATGTCATTAACTCAATGAGGAAAAAAGAGACAAGCTAACTGTTGGATTTTAGGCATTCAGCTTGGGAAACACTATGTCAGAAATCAACCTCCTCCATTCAAACTTTATTTATTCTAATATTCCTAGAGACTGAGCAATAGCCCATACTTCAATTAGATTATATTTATTTCTATGACTTTAAATAACTAATATAGCTTTCCACTTGAAAAGAGTTTCATTTTGAAAACATTTAGAATCTGCAAGAGGAAATTGGAAAATTAATACCAACAACTTCCATTGCTGCATCAATATTTTCTTGTTTTGATGGTGAGAAGAACAATTTTCCATTTTGTAAACTGGAACTTGATAATAAAATAAAGAGGATATTCATGGTTGCCCAAGACTAATCGCTGTCCAGACCTGGCCTTCTCTCTTATGTATAGGCCATTTGCTTTTAGGTTCCTTTAAAGATGTATTTCAAAGTTTGTCAAATCAAAATTATGGCCATCCCATGTGAAGAACTTGTTATTCAACCTTTTCATTTGATACCTTATTGTGAATACTTTGTTTTGTTTTTTTTTCTTATTTTCTAAACCTGCAAGTACGTAATGGCTGCATAGTGCTTCCTAACAGGAATCCACAATGGCAAAATTATTTCTGTGCTATTCATGCAACTTCCAATGTGTTGGTACCATAAATATCACCAAAATAAACATCCTCTATTTTAAATATACATATCTACTTCTTTTAAATGAAATCTCTAGTAAAAAGTAAATAAAACCTAGTGAAAACTGACAGATTTCTTTTCCAAAAGCATGTATTAACTTACATTCACACCAACTATCTGATCATTACCTCTTGTTTTTCATTTTTATCACTAGGGAAAATTATACATCAATTATTCCTTTTTTTATTTTATTTATTTATTTTTTATGTGTATGAATGTGCTGTCTGCATGTAGTTTGTGCACCCATGTCGTGCAATGCTGCGGAGGTCAGAAGAGGGCGTCGGATTCCCCTGGAACTGGAGTTAAAGACGGTTCTCAGCCGCCATGTGGGTGCTGGGGATCGAACCCAGGTCCTCTGCAAGAGCAGTCGGCACTCTTAACCGCTAGGCCATCTCTCCAGCCCCTGTCAATTATTTCTTTAATTCACAACTTTGTGATTATTGAGACTAAATATTTTATCTGTCACTAATATTTCTTCCTTTGAACACTTCATCACTTTCACCCATTTTTTTTTCACGTTTTATTTTTATTTTATGTGTATGAGTGTATTCCCTACATGTATGTAAGTGCACCTGTGTCATGCAATGCCTGCGGCAGTCAGAAGAGGGCGTCGGATCACCTGGAACTAGAGTTATGGACGGTTGCTAGCCACTATTTGGGTGATGGGAATTGAACCTGGGTCTTCTGCAAGAGCAGCCAGTGCTCTTCCCTGCTGAGCCGGCTCTCCAGATCCTACTTTCACCCTTTTAATTGGGCTTTATTTCTCCCTTGCATTGTTCATTTTCTCTCTCATTTTCAGTATGAAATATTTTTAACTTCTGGGGAACTAAAGGAGGCTCTTTGCCTTTGTGTTTTTCACGTTTTTCTTAGAAAGCCCTTACCTATTCTGAGAGGGAGAAAAAGATTCTCTTGTATTTTCTTTGAGTTTCCTAGTTGCTTTCCTACTAACCTTGGATTACCAGTGATTTACTGCTGAGCGAAAAGCAGAGAAAAATGAGTTCATTTATTTGAGCTCCTGTGAACGGCAGGCTAGAAAAAAAAAATGCCATTTCACTCATAATTCTTTGGCCCTTATTTGCAAGGCTGGCCTAAAATGCCTTCTCTTTCTGTGGGTTTTATGTAACTCATCATTTGTTTCTTTTGGCTTTCTCTTCTTAGTTTCACTGAAAATCTTCTGGGCAGATGCCATTCAAGATCCCCCGTTTTGCCATCAATAGCATTTAATAGCCCTTTATGATACTTATCACTCAACATTATCATTAGAGATAGTAAGAGAAACACGTTTCCTTTCTGCTCTTTACATCAGCCCATTGATAGAAAATATTTAGCAGCTAGTGCAATATTAATGTTAATATTTAAAGCACATATATCTAGTTTGGCTAGAAAGTACATCCATTGAAGAAGAGACCGGGTAGACTCGGCCATATACACGCACCTGTCATGTGCACATCCATGTCCACTTGAGAGTCTATGAGTGGTGTGTGTGTGTGTGTGTGTGTGTGTGTGTGTGTGTGTGTGTGCTGTTTAACAGCTCCCTTAATCTTAAAAATAGGCCAAGACAGAAACATGATTTGAGACCTCAGGCAGACCGGTTGAGATCATAGCTGCACACAGCAGCCGCCAAGGGGAGCCCGACCAGGGAATTGAACGGATTAGGTAACTCAGAAATTTAGACATTTCCCCCCATTATGTTCCTCATTGCAGTTTTGTAATAAAAACATGACCAAACTTCAAAGGAAGCTCTGTAGTAAAGGTTAATTGCTACTAAAGAAGAGGGTGGACCCGAGCGTCAGTACTTAATGCCCAACTCACAGGCAGACAGGAAGGATTACACGTGGCTGACTGCAGAGGATGTGTGCCCAGCTTCAGGAGAGGAGGCTTGGCCAAACCCTGGAGCCCCACCAGGCACCTCCAGGGAGGATGTGAGCGCATGAACACAAGTCTATGTATCCATGCATGCTTACTGCTGGCCAGGGAAGGGAGGGGGAAGACATCAATTTCCTTTCCAAATTAAAGCCGGACATACTCTTCTTCTCCCCTCCTTAGGACAATTCCAGAGTGGTGACAGAAGCATGTTTGTGAGAAGGCAAAGGATTACAGGGCCAGCTCCTCTCCACCAGCAACACGGCCGTGAACATGTGCTGGTTTGGGGAAGGGTGGGGCCCAAGTAATGCCAGATGCACAAGCAGAACAAAGAAGGGGGCTGTGAACTGGCCAGTGAAATATTCTGAGAAAATGGCCCCAAGATAATGAAATTTAAGAC
Source organism: Rhizomys pruinosus (assembly GCA_009823505.1). Classification (NCBI taxonomy): domain Eukaryota; kingdom Metazoa; phylum Chordata; class Mammalia; order Rodentia; family Spalacidae; genus Rhizomys; species Rhizomys pruinosus. The sequence goes on along the minus strand of VZQC01010626.1, from coordinate 137,113 downwards.
CCCAATGAGATGAAAAAAGGAAACTAGTAAAAGTAAGGAAAATGAATTTCCAAAAAGCTGACATAAACAAGCTGTGAAGAAGTCTAGTAGAATCCAGGGCTCAGAAAACATTGGTATCTCATGGAGAAGTCGCCACTGGGCATAGCCTTCAATGCACCCTCCTTCCAGAAAGGGAAAAGCAGAAAACACTCTTCAGTGGTGTTTAGACACTGCATACCCTTGTACTATTGTGTCTCCAGATATCCTCATGTGTTTGAAATAACCTATCAACATGACTTGGCATGTGCAATTTCTTTAACGGTCTTTTAAGCTTGTTTGCTCTTTTAGTATTTAATACTTCCTTAAACATGCTATTCCATCCCTTCCTCATGGACAGTCCCCACCCTCTGCAGGCTTTCCTAAAAATATTTCGGCCTTGTGCTGGGAGAAAGATCTATAATGAAAGAGGGTTGGAAGAGGATACAAAGGAGATGGCCAAGAATACCATATGAACTGAAAAATAAGGGCCTTACAATGAGAAAATGTGTATTTTTCTCATAATATCATGGTATAGCCCTTATCCGTCTGTGGCTTTTAAAAAAACTTTTCCCATCATCCTAGGAATTTCATAGACATTTCACTGAACGAGTATGGTTTGGAAATTAAATGGGTAGTTCCTAAGCTATTATGAGATGGGCTTAGCCACTTCCAGAAGTTTCTCTTCAGAGATGGTGCTAAGCTTTTTTCAAATGGTCACGGAAAGAAATTGCTAGAAAATTCATAGTTGAGGTACCAGTAAAGCCTTTTGGCAACTACTTACAGAATCCAGGACAACCAAAATAGACTCATTACAATCCTGTGAGCACTGTTCCAAGGGAAAACATGACCTGGTTAATGTTTGGCTTATTCTGCTGTTTGGGAGCCTAGTCACCAATTCATACTGGAAGACCAGGTAAGAGCAGACTTATCACATGCCCGATAGTGTTCCCTTCATCTTAAAGTCATGTGTCTAGACTTTCTTTTAGTAATACAAAACTTGAGGAGATTTTTGGCAACCTCTAACCTGAAGGCTTTTTTCATAAGCTTTTTATATTCCCCAAGTGATTTTCCTTCAGATTCATTTAGAATAAAGTAGAAATGCCCTTTATTTACGTCGTGGATGACTGGGAAGTTACTCCTCAGGCATCTACAATGAGCAGAGTGCAGCCTTTCAGTATTCAAGCCCTATCTACAGTAATTATTTGCCAGCATATCTAAAAGAAGGCAGGCATTTCCTGCTGCACACAAATGGGACAGTCTTATCTAAATTACTGTTTAAACAGGTATTTAAGAAAAGACTATCACAGGCAGGAATTTACTGATGACGGAACACATTAGTTTAGGGCTGGACACATTCGTTGAGGACTAGCCATTGTCGAGAAAGGAAGTGTATCAGCATGAGGAAGGTATAGAGAATATTTTACAACTCCCTGATGGGCCAAGATGGAGGCTCATAAAGCTTGGGAAAGTAGGGGCACAAGACGCTGTGGTGTGGAGGTCTCCACCTGGCCACACCTCTGAACCCCAGAGTAGCCCTGAGAGGCACAGCTTGAGAGATACAGCTCTTTGGGGAGGCTGTTTCCGACCCATGAAATAAGTACATCCATCGGGCAAGTTCATGTCCAGGTCCATTCAACTCCACATAATGAAAACCAGAGAATGGTCCAAGTTTTGTGTGCCCAAAGCTTTAGCTATATTTCTTGGAAAGACTCTCTGAGAACTGGTTGGGTCTCCCTCAACCCGCAACCCAGGAAAGACTCTGCCCTGGCTCCCTAACTTCACTCTAACCAGTGAAACTGGAATTTATTCCCAGTAGAGGCTTATAAAACGGGGCTGTTATTCTCACATTAAGTACACTGCCCTCTGGTGAGGGCTGTGGTTTCTGTGTGGGCAGAATGTGTGGTTTACTACCGCTAATTTGTTTATGTTGTTGATGGTGGTTTCAGAAGAAAGCAGCACCCCTTCACATTCTAAAGAGTGACCTGACTTGCTTCCTCAAAAAAAAAAAAAAAAAAAAGGTTTAAAAGGGGGCGAGACATGAGGGCGCATTAATGTGCGTCTGCTTAATGGAGGAGCAACTGGGATCTCTTTGAGCACAACTCCACTTCAGTCGGCTCTGCGTGTGAACTGAGAGCCACAGCTTGTTTATTAGAATTACCTAAGTGTGGCTTAGTGGCTTTTGGCCAGCCTCTTTCCTTTGTCTCCAAAGGAAAGACCCAAACTCGAGAGTTAACAGCCCAAAGGAAGGGAGTAGCTATGCATTCTCTAGCAAGGGCATTGAGTTCTAAGATATACTGGGTAGATGATATTCAAAACTGCCCCAAAAGATGAAGGTCAATAAGCAGAGGCACTCGAGGTCACTTTCTGCCATAAGGCAAGATGGTGCTAGAAATGAGGAGAGAGTTCAGTTCAGATCCATTCTCAGAACAGACCTGATAAAGACCTTTCCTATTGCTTCAAAACAGAAGAGCTTTCTTCCAGCCAACAGTCCTAAATAATAATAAGTATTATTATAATTGTGATTATTACGCATTTCTGGTAGAAGAGGGAGTCGTAGCAATAGCGTGTTCATAAAGAGGAATTTGAACAAGCAATTAAACACTCATATAACCATAACCTTGGTTTGATAAGCAGAGAGCCTCCAAAAGAATGGAATGTTATTAGACACTCACAATTAGGATACTTTGATTTCCTTGAACAAGGAGAAATGGTGCTTTTTTTTTTAAATTAGTTCTTTATTGATGCTTTGTGCATTTCATACATCATTTTTCCAATTCAGTTCAGGCTTATTTCCCTTTCCCTCCCCCCCCCCACCCCCACCCATCCCAGATCATGCATTCTGCCATAACTGTCCTGCATATTTCTCTCAGTTTTTTTTTTCATTTTTAGCTATAAGTGAAATCCATGAGTACAAGCATCCTTCATGCAAACCTTCTGCAGGCTGTTGTGCCCAAACCTACAGCCCCACCATCCAGGGGGTGACAGGTTGTTTGTGCAATCAAGTTGATCAAATGAGTGTCCAGACTACATTGCTGTAGTTTCACCATTCACCCCAATCGCAGCCCTTACATTCTACCACGCCCCCTCTTCCGCAGGTGTTCCCTAGGCTTAGAAAAGGGGCACAGGTGGATGAGAGGTAAAAAACAGTCCACTCTCTCTGGAGCTGTTGACTTGGCTCTGGTCAATTTCTGGCTGTTTCTTTCATGGGCTGACAGTTTGTCCCAGGAATAACCTTTCGATCCTACTAATGAAAACAAGCAATTAGATATATAGGTATTTAAGCAGCACTAATAGTTATGGTAGGTTACTTTAGCTATAGACCATGTTTGGATATGTTAATCCATGAATTACAATTTTCCCCCTGTTAAATATGGACAGGGTCTTACTGTGTGATTATAACATCTCCTTACTGTAGAGGATGTAAGCTTGTGGCATCAGCCCATGGTTATTTCTCCAAGGGGAGAGCAAATAGGCCAATTAGATTTGGGATATACAGGCACATGGCTGCCTCTGCTGCACAGTATTTCCAGGCAGGTGAGGTGTAGCTGGTGCTGACAGTGGAGTCTTGCTTGACTCAGGGAGACCCATATTTGCTTTATTGGTTTAGTGGCCTTTGGTAACACTCTCTGGCATTCCAGAGGCCATCTGTACACTTGCATGTGTGGTCTCAATACATCCCTCCCATGTTAACGTCAGGTCTTAGGGATGTATTAAGACCCTGCTAATGAGAAATGGTGCTTTTAAGAGAAGGTTTGTTAACAAAAGACAACAATGATGTGTGATCATAACTCAACACTGTGGGAAATCTTCCTCCATTTGGCTAACTTCAGCTATGACTCTGCCCCACTGAAAATAAATTATCTCCAATGTAAAATGAGTTTACATGTTACTAAGGAGTGCAATTTGCTGTCCCAGTCTACATTCTAAAGAGCCCCAGATTGAGTTTCTCAATACCACATCATATGAAATAAAAATCAGTCAAAATCATGGGGATGGAATGTCACTGAAAAACATAAAGGAAAGCTTTTCTTAAAATTTGAGAAAACATTACACACTTTGATAAAATTGTTTTCAGAAAAACATGAGCAGATGTGTTTGTATGTGTATATATACACCAGCAGCACTTATGATTGGAGAGAGGGGGTAATTTCAACATTGTTAAGTGGTAACCCAAGCTAGGTATTTAAGGGAATGATATAATATGACAACGTCACAGACTACCAAACTATGCATGATGTCTGGGAATTGTCATTATCAACATGCATAATAACTAGTAGCATTAGGTGGTCTGTGTAGTATCCTTCCTGTCTAGATGACTCAGACAGACTAAGACACTTGACGGGCACCAGGCTGTGCCTCCAAATGACAACTGACTTCTTAAGAAAAGCATCCAGGGCCTCTTCTATATAAATTACTGTAGTTTTCAGTGAGAGAGGATTATAAATGTTTGCTGGCAAAAACTAAATTTATTTACAAACTGGGTCTAATTTATTTATAGCTCTGGCACAATAGGCTTTTGTCGAAATATTTATGCTATCTGTGCTTTTGCCTCACTAAACTCTACCACAATCATAAACACTGTTGAGAAATTATTTGCAGTTAGCAGGATTTAAACTACCCATTATATCACAAGCCAGTGCCAGTAAACTTTTGCTCTGGCTGATAAAGTTTCCTCCATGGAATAAATATACATTTGACTTTCAGAATCTTTGGTAGGCTCCGTACTATGAACGGTGAAGATTTAAACAGATGTTCCAGACATTACCACTATTGTATGAATGCTTTGACTGCACATTCCAGTTGAAATACTGTGGAAAGGCTGTAGAAGGATCCAGGATTAAATCCTTTTCTAGCTTTCAAAGGGGAATTAAATGAACAAATGTTGAGGTCACAGCTCTTGCCAAAGATGCTACCACTCCAACTTATTCACTTATCCATTTCAAAATATTTTTTAATGCAATATTCTGAATGAAGCTCTACAGAGTTGCTAAGGATAGACACAGAAGTGAATAAGGGAACATTTCTGCCACAAAGTAGGCTGGTGTTCAGTAGTGAAGACAGAGATGGTAGGAAGCATTTGACAATCTAACATGAGGCACAGAGTAGGGATGGGTGTTAAAGGCGCGATGTGTGAGTGCCTCTGCTCCAGGCATGACCATCCTACAGTATCTTTTAGACTGATGACAACCGTATGCAACTGGCCCATTGTATCTACAAACTCCCCACGTTCAGAGTTTCGAATAACAACAGATGGAAATTACACACAACAAAGGTTCTCTTCTGAACACATACACTTTCTCTTGTCATTGTTCCTAAAGCAATGCAGCATAACAACTATCTGCAATGCAGCATAACAACTATTTTTTTCATAACAACTATTAAAATAGTAGTGGCATTCCAGTAGTTATTATGAATTACTTAGAGATGAGTGACAGCTTGAAGGAGGACATATGTGGGTTAGATACAAGTACTGTTATTTCATAGAAGAGGCAAGTGCCAAAAGAAGATGTTTTCTCTACCCCCAACAGATTCTAAAGGATAACAGTATGCAGTATTTTAAGAATATGCTTATTTTAAATTATTGATGGAAATACAATTTTTGTTCATGTATATTTTAGAACAGCACCAAGTTCTTCACAGTAATGTGAAGATCAAAATAGGAATTATTTGCTCTTGCCGCTGCTTCTAAACAACTCATAAAATGACGGTTCTCGAGCAGGATGGTTATTTTTGTCACAGAGTAAAGTGAGAGAAATCTGCTTAGAGAAGTGATTAGACTGCATCATAACTAATGAAAATGCCTTTCTACGTGGCATGCTTCACTGAAAAGGTCTCTGATTCTACTATGAATCAGATGAGGCTGTGATCATAGTACCACTCTCACCAGACTATCAAAGGTCCAAACCACAGTATTGATCTTCCAACTGGATCCAGAACTTGCTTCTCAGAATCCATGAGGCACTGAGAGAAGATTGCCTGGATCAACCAAGGACAGACCTGCCATGGCGTCCACCTATAGCTGATAGAGAATGGGTGCTCCTGCTGCTTGTGGATGCCCCATGCCACCCAGCGGGGGGAGGGGGGGTTTCAGCTGACCACAAAGGTCTATAATAGTCCAAGTAATTTAACCAACAGAGAAAGTATAAAAGTACATGTGAGTGCTGTAGTTATTTAATGTGGGATGAAAAGATCATTTAAAAGGATTTAGTCTGATGAGTCTTTAACAAACTGCTTATTTCACTGGGTTACAGCTAAGGCAATTAGATTAAATGAACCTGACATTATAATTACTTAATTAAGATAATTGAAATAGCCATTTTTAAGCCAAGGGTAGCGAGTGGCACATATCTATTGTCCCCACATTAGAGATGTTAAGCCAGAAGTATCCTTTGAGGCCAGGAGTTCAAGGCTGAGTTGGACAATATGAGTGAGACTGTGTCTCAAAAATATGAAAATAACTATACAGAAAAAGATGTACCTATTTTTCATAACTCTGTATAATTTCAGAACTAGGGAAGACAGAAAATTATCAAGCATCTTGGACACTACTGAGTAAGATACATTGTGGATGGTACCATGGAAATCTAGGAGAACCAAGACTACTTAAGAGGAATTATTTGAACTATCATAACCAGAGGAAAGGAGCTACCCAAGTCTATAGAATTATAGAATAACATAATATGAGTCATGTTCCTGCCATTTTTGTAGCCATTATATTGTCTACTTTATTCAACTTTTTTAAAATTTTTATTTACGTTCGTATGTGTATGAATGTACTGTCTGCATGTAGGTTTGTGCACCCGTGTCGTGCAATGCCGCAGAGGTCAGAAGAGAGTGTCAGATTCCCCTAGAACTGGAGTTAAAGACGGTTTCCAGCCACCATGTGGGTGCTGGGGATCAAACCCCAGTCCTCTGCAAGAGCAGGCGGCACTCTTAACTGCTAGGCCATCTCTCCTGCCCCTTAATTCAACTTTTTAAACATTCATCACCACTATTAAATTATAGCAACTGTGGTCCAACATAGGTCTAACATGATGCCAGAAAATGTTAATCATACAGTCAATAAGACTACACACAAAGTTATAGCAACTGTGGTCCAACATAGGTCTAACATGATGCCACAAAATATTATTCAGTCAACAAGACTCTACACAAAAAGTTATAGCAACTGTGGTCCAACATAGGTCTAACATGATGCCAGAAAATGTTAATCATACAGTCAATAAGACTCTACACACAAAGTTATAGCAACTGTAGTCCAACATAGGTCTAACATGATGCCACAAAATGTTATTCAGTCAACAAGACTCTACACAAAAAGTTATAGCAACTGTGGTCCAACATAGGTCTAACATGATGCCACAAAATGTTATTCAGTCAACAAGACTCTACACACAAAGTTATAGCAACTGTGGTCCAACATAGGTCTAACATGATGCCACAAAATGTTAATCATTCAGTCAACACGACTCTACACACAAAGCTCCATGCTGAGGCACAGAGAAGAAAAAGTGACATTGCTGACTGGGAAGGACGTATAGTCTGTCAGGGAGATGAAACAAGTGTCCAAGCAGAATGAAGGTGTACAGATCCGCACTGAAGAGTCCAATAAATGGTATGGAAAACAAGACCTGCTCCCAGAAACCTGCAAGTGATCTTCCTTTTCATTAATGAAAAACTGAAGGCAAAGATGGCTAGGTATTGCACTGGTGCTGGAGACAGACAATCAAGAGGATTGTGAAACAAAGGGTTGTAGACGGAGGCAGAGCCTTGCAGAGGTAATGACTTTTAATTGGATTGAGTTTATCATATTTGCAGAGGTACAGCAGACACAGAAGGACGGATTAGCATGATTTCCACTTTCTATTATTTGGCATAATGAGAAAACAGAGGGTGGTCCACATCCCTGGTACATTATGAGCCATAGGAGATGCTTAATACGTCAGGTTTGGGTAGCACTGAATTCTCTTCTATAAACACATTTATTTGGACATAGTTAAGTCAAAATAAGTCACCTGAAAAAAAGGTCACAGGTCATTAATTTGCATAGTACAAAGGATTTATGAATTTTTAAATTAATCCTACTGGATCTCTCCACCGTTTCAAACAGTAGGGCATATCTGCATTTTTCTTCAAAGTTTAGATAGCTTAAAGGGTCAAATGAACAGGCTTGGCCAAAGGACAGCCGGCTGAGCAGACTTCTTTCTTCTAGGTAAAAAAAAAAAAACTGAGTGCATAATAAATTCCTCTGAGAAACAACATTATATACATGAAGAGGGAGGGAGGGAGGGAGAAAGAGAGAGAGCCAACAAAACCTTGTGCAAATATTTGGTGAGTCACAAAAAGATCATACATACAACTAACATACCCCAAATTCAAGATAGCTGAAAAGGGAAGGATAGTAAACCATGCATTTATAGAAACTCCACTAGTCTATAAGTCCCTGAAAGCAGAGAGCATGGATACCTGGCTCAGTGCAGAGTCCCAGCATCCAGCAAAGCTTTTATCTGACTCTAATAGGTTTATGTGATTTTACTGACTCAGAAACATTAGCCAAAGCAAAACAGTTCTACTGAAAGTACTTGGTGCTACCTCTTTTTCCTTCTCCAAATTAGAAGTTCTGACATAAATGTTCACAAAGCATCAAGCAAATTGTGTCAGTGTCTGTTTAACGATATGGCAAAAAAAAAAAAATAGCCCCAGTGATGAAAGTGAAAGTTTATACCAACTCTATGTGTACTTGTATATAAACAAACACACACACACACACAAGCTCCAGATAGGCAGGATAGCAACAGATGGACTTGACCATGTGCCACAAGTTCAGAACTTGTACCATGCTCTCCTCCTCATACAATCTCTTCAAGTGTAGTTGTGGTAAAATAAATAAAAGTAAACAAAACCTTACACTTACAATTATCCTTGCTTCATTTTTGCTCAGTCCTCCAAGAAAGGAGAATGGTAAGCCAACACTGAACAGGGCCAGCCATATCTTATTCTACCAATATGTATTATACCACCTACTGTGAACCAACCATGCCTTGTTGGGTATAAAATGTAATTTTCATTAGGAAAGGGACTCTGCCTTCTTTATGGATACATTTGCAGAACCAATAATGGTGTCTGGTACAGAATGTATGTTCAACAGACATTTGTTAAATGAATGAATAAATACAGGAAGTAAACAGAAGTTAGTCACAAGGAATACAGAGATTGGAACTGCTATCAGCAAAACAGGCTATGTATTCAAAGTTTGTGTGGAGAGTAGTTTTAAAACTACAACTTCGGGGACTGGAGATGTAGCTCAGTTGGTAGAGTGCTTGCCTAACATGCATCAAGCCCTGGGTTTGATCCCCAGCACCATGCGAGCCTGGGCACAGCAGCCTACGTTCCTAATCACAGCACACAAGGTAGAGGCAAGAAAATCCAAACTGGAAAGCCAGGTCCCTTTATCCTTCTCTCAGAGACAGCTGCACATCTGTTGTATCCTACGTTTCCTGGGAAGACATCTGTTCACCCCAGACAGAGAACCAACTACAGACCAAAGTGACAATGACACCAGCTTGGAGAATCAATGAGTTTACTGAGGTTACTGACAGGAGTGTGGGCGAGAGGTTACTTACAGGAGTGTGGGCGAGAGGTTACTTACAGGAATGTGGGGGAGAGGTTACTTACAGGAGTGTGGGCGAGAGGTTACTGACAGGAGTGTGGTTACTTACAGGAGTGTGGGCGAGAGGTTACTGACAGGAGTGTGAGCGAGAGGTTACTTACAGGAGTGTGGGGGAGAGGTTACTTACAGGAGTGTGGGCGAGAGGTTACTGACAGGAGTGTGGTTACTTACAGGAGTGTGGGCGAGAGGTTACTTACAGGAGTGTGGGCGAGAGGTTACTTACAGGAGTGTGGGCCAGAGGTTACTTACAGGAGTGTGGGCGAGAGGTTACTTACAGGAGTGTGGGCGAGAGGTTACTTACAGGAGTGTGGGTGAGAGGTTACTGACAGGAGTATGGGTGAGAGGTTACTGACAGGAGTGTGGGTGAGAGGTTACTTACAGGAGCAGGCAGGACTCAAACACAGCTGTACCATCAAAAAGACTGGGTCACAATGCCCTAGAGCTCTCTGCACAATTTGTAGGCAGTTTGACACTCAAGCCTATAGTTCCAGTACTAGGAGGCCAACGCAGGAGGATTGCTACAAGCATGAAACCAGCCCAGGCTACATAATGAGTTCCAGGCCAACTTGGAGTACAGTGTAAGAAGATGCTGTCTCAAAAAGGAGAAGAGAAAAAGAAAGAAAAGAAGAAAAGGAGAAAAGAGACCTGGGGTATGAACAACTGAGTTAAATACTGTGTTTAAGACAGAGAAAGTGGTATGTACAAAGGCTGGGGTAAAAGTTTGTGAAGACCTCACTACTGAGAGAAACAGAAAAGGGCAAGGAGAGTGTGTCTCTAGAGCTTAACTCTGCTGTGGTGTGAGGAGCAATTCATGTGTTTATTCTGCTGAATTCACGAATGCTCTTTGATTCTACTCTTCATTCTTAATATGTCTCAGGACCCTTGTGTCCTTGCTAAATCAACAGCAATGAATTCTGTGGCAGATTAGGTAGGATTTTTTCCATATTAAAAATGTTTAATCCCCCCCCCAAAAAAAAAGAATCAAAACTTCAGAGTTATCCTCCAGCTACATAGAGAGTTTTAGGCCAGCCTAGGATAAATGAGATCCTGTCTCTAAAACCAAATTATGTTATTACTAAAACTAGCAATAAAAAAATCTTACCACAGAATCTTTCTTCATTTGACTTACAGCTTCCTATCAAATAGTGTCAACTCAGAATAGCTAAGAAATTCAATCTTTAAATGATAGATCCTGTTTAAATCAGAAGATCACTGGTATCATATTTGCCCAAGGAGTTCCATGACACCAGAAAATCTCCTAATCTATCTATTCTTTGCCTATATCTTGTCCTACTTACTATGCCAGCCCCTACCCACATGTGCTACTCCAAATTAAGACACGCTAAAACTTTAGAATTATACTCTAGATTTTTAAAAGCCTAATCCCCCCAAATTTAAAATACAGGTTAATACTTTTATATTGATGATCTACTAAAAGAGTATAATTTTAGATATGTTTGGTTAAATAAAATATTAATAAAATTAATTTCACCTCTTTCTTTTTATCTCTTTTAATGTGGCTACTAGAAATTTGTAAATTAAAACATGGTTCACCTTTCTATTTTTGTAGCACAACACTGGTTTTTTAAAAACTACTTCTGACATTAAGTTGTCATAAGAATCAGTATAAATCATATATCTGTACATCTCTTATAGGCAGTAGAGGAAAATACAAATACCAGAGTCATTCTCGTTATTATTATAGAAGGCTCTCGTGTCTTTAAGTCTTAAGTGACAGATCTTAAAGGTCAGTGTCATTTAGATCTATCGTTATTCCAATAACAAAAGGTGATGAAATGCTTCGTGAACAATTCATTCTCCACCACTCCCTGTCAATAAATCTCTCCATAGACACTTATTGAAATGAAATATAAAGAAAGATCAATGTGGTTATTGACACGGTGCAGAAAGATGAGGTAATTCAAGAACACTACCCAGCCAGAATTTCTGTGATGATGTAAGAAGCAGACTGAACTAAACACAGCTGGAGGAGGGGTCATATTTGAAGAGGGGATTATTGACCAAGGAGCAATGAAATAGGCACTACAAGGAGGATGGCAGGCAATGCAAATCTATTCCATGAATTCAGTCCAGTGGGCAGAGGGAGTAAAATATTGTGATATTAACTTGTTCCTTTCCCTTGCTTTTGGGGAGAGTTCAGTTCCTCAAAAAAAAAATCTTATTATATCATTCCAAGGACAACGTGTACTTTCAAATACCTGGCAGATTAAAGGACAAAAGAGATTTATATAGCATCATGGCCCAGTTTGTAAATTCTAAAATGCTTAGCAGATCTCAACTGATAACATTTGTACATCTCATATAAGCTTTAGAGAGTATCTGGAAGGAAAAGGTAGATATCCAGACTGTGTATATGTTCCCCAGCCATGGGAGCATTCCTGAGAGGTTTAAGTTCAGCAAGTACAGGGCTGGGAAAATCTCACCACTAATCTGCCAAAACTAGATGGTGTTCCTTCGAGGATAAAGAAAGGGAATTGTCCTGAACTGATGTGTAACTCTTACCAGGTCAAGCCTGTAGACATTTTATGAATATTAATTGATGCATTTGCTGACCGTAAGGCAGTTGCTGAGCTAACATTCCATCCATTGTTCTAAGCCTCCTATCGTGTTCTTCCAGGCTGTTGATTTTGGAGTGGCTGTGTAATCCTAGTGAACTGCTCTCAAAGAGTGATCAATCAACACTTTGAAAGCTTCTGGGTCATCCCAATACATCCTAGCTGCTTTGATGAATAGTATTCTGGGGACTGTGTGAAATTTACATTGTGGGAGTACTTAAACACATGTGGGAACATGGCCGGCTATTATCCCTGTTTTTTATTTACATTTAAACAAAGTCTTTTGTTTACAACAAATCCTCACTTGCCTCAAGTTTATTCTGTCCCAAACAAGTCACTCAAGTTCTATACCCAACAGCATTGATGTTTCTTCTGTGCTTTTAAAGATTACCACTCACACACACATTTGGTGGTATATAAAATAGCAATGAAATTAGAAATGTAATAATAAAATAGTAGAATAATAAAATTGGGAAATTTTCCTATATTTCACTCTAAAAACCTGGCAAAGGCATTGAAGAATACATTGTGCTATAATCCTTGTTTGTTCATGAACGAGTGTATGCTGCCAAGTGTGCACCAGGCCCCTAAGAATTCTCCTATGGTGTCAAAACTGACACTCATGTTTGCAAAGATGTCAAAGAGCTATAGTCCGATTAAAAATTGGACACTTCTTTATGGCAACCTAAATTCTCTTATCAGTGGCCATAATCTCTCAACCCATCTTGTGCTTTTAATGCACACTATAACCTAGACACAAGAATCGATTCTGTCAGTGAACCTCTTGCAGACTCCAATTTCTTTGTGTTGTTTTCAGTCATCCTTCAAATCTAGACTGCCCTTCACTTACTCCCCATTTGGCCTTTCCTTAGAGAAGGCCTGCTAGTGTTCTGATAGCCGGAGCCACAAGCAAGTCTGAAGAATCCCTGCTCTCTTGACCCTTACTACCTGGAAAGCAAACCAACATGTGGCCAGAGTCCATGAGCTAGGGGGGGGCTCAGAGGAAACTGAAACAGGGTGAGATGTGGGGCTTGGTGAAGCCTTTAGGCAGAGAAGCTTCACAGAGGCACATAATAAGAGTGACACAGACTTTGAATGCCTTTCCAACTCAGCTTAGATGGCTTTGCATCTCTCAAGGGTCCCCACCATTATATTTACTACCTCCCCAGCCACCATCCTCAATAGATCACAGAGCCTGTAAATCACACCCCACATCATCTCCTTCTATCATGTACCCAGAGCTACTTCACTGGGCTCTGCTTGTATCTGCCTCTTCATTCTGGACTTTGAGATTTGAGTCAAGAGCAAGGTCTGTGTCTCACATTCCTTCACATTCCTCCCCAGCTATGGACCGTCAACACTCAAATTCAAATTAAAGCAATTTTCAGAAAGTGCTACTTATTGTGCTTTTTCATAGCTGAAAGCTCTACTTTGTCAGTGTTATCTAGCTTTGAATCGTGGAGATGTCAAAGGATGTTCAAAACCTATCACCACACAGGGACAGGCGCTTTCTAGGAGACCTGTGGACTGTTCACTGTTCAGAAAACCCACCTGAGTAAATGACTGCCAAGTGCTCACCTTGAGAGGTTCAAGTTTAGAAACAATGATTCCTTCCACTAAATTTCCGATAATTAATCTTTGGTGAATAAAATGGCATTTTGAGCTTTCTATTTGTAAAGGTCTCCCCCAAATAAGGATTCCCTATTTAAAAGCATAAGAACGTGAAGGTTTGGGTTAACAAACCAGAGGACTGAGTGAACCTTATACAACATAAGGCAGATTTCCAAAAAGTCCACAAAGGCAGGGTTTGAAATCTATCACAAAGTGTTCTCTCTCTCTCTCTCTCTCTCTCTCTCTCTCTCTCTCTCTCTCTCTCTCTCTCTGTGTGTGTGTGTTGTATATACATGTGTATACATGTGCACAAGTCTGTTTGTGTGCCTGTGGAGACTAGGAACTTTAGGTATCTTCAGTTGGTCCTCTACCTTATCATTTTAGACATGGTCTTTCACTGAACCTGGAGCTCACTGTTTTGTCTACACTGGCTGGCCAGTGAACCCCAAGAATCCACCTATCTTTGCCCCCAGGGCATTATAAATACATGCTCCCATGCTTAGCTACTTTATTTTCTTTATGTGGGTGCAGAAGATTGAACTCAAGTACTCGTGCTTAGACAGCAAGCGCTTTGCCCACTGAGCCCTCTCCCCAGCTCTGCTTTTTCTATTTAGAGTAAGTATCTTGCTCTCTGGTCCTCAACTTAAAGATTAGGCTCAGTGGAGTCTTTCCTTTCTTAACTGACACTTATTAAAAAGTAAGTAAATTGATCTAGCAGAGGACTTGATGAGACAAGTAATAAAATGCCAGTTTCTGAAGAATCAAAACATCCTTATATAGTTGGGATCTAATTCTGAGATTCCATTTTAACAGAAGGACTCCCAGCCCCCTACCCAACAAAGGAATGCCTCCAAGTTCCACACGAAGTAGGATAAATACTCCACATTCGACTTCAAACACCAAGAACAACGTAGGTCTTTTTTCTGCTGCTGTAACTTGACATCCATTTTAATGATGCTTACTTTATTGCTTGTCAGAAAAGTGAAATGGCCTGTCGATTTTATGGAGTTTCTCCTACCTTTTGGATGGTTATATTACATTTTGAAATAAGTGTATACCCCTCTTTTTTTTTTAAACCTAAATGGTGCATGTGTGGTTTTGGTACTTGGCTGCCAGGAGAATGAAATCATCATTTCAGGGGTCCAAGAGAATAGATCAAAATCACGCCAGCACTTTCATGGATGGATATGTGCTGCTAAATGGATGTTTACCTAGAAAAGTCCTCATCTGGCATGCAGTGCAGTGACTGTTCCTATGCACCTAATTCATGTATACTAAACAAATTCGGCTTGGCTGCCGTGAGAGCTACCCAGTGGAAATTCTCAACATACATTTGTTTGATTGAGCCGTCATTCTGGGTTGATCTGCTGATGATCTGTGTCACTTTGTTTAAATGTCCTGGTGTGGTTTTTATATATATACACAGTGAAAAGGCAGTACGTTTCTGTGATGGATTAAATGGAGGTGAAATTTGAGAGTGACTCCTGTTTTCTATTCCTGTGTTCTCAGGCAGGTGGGTCTGGAATGATCAAGAATGTCACATTTGAGCACAGGGGAAAATAAGGGGCCCTTTTGATTTAAAACATATTACTGTAAAGATATATTTGCTACTGTGTTCTCCCCGTACAAGAGGTCATTTAGGATTCCCCATCCAAACAAACACCATATGGGCTGAGCCTCAACATCCCTTTTAAATACCCAAAATCAGGGACACAGAACTGGCCGCTGGGAAACCCAGTGTTAGAAAAGCAAGTTAAGGCTCACTGCTGATGTTTGGATTCAGAAATCAAATGCAAGGTCAGGCTAGAACGAAGCTCCAGATCTCAAATATCTAAGTAATGGTTCGGATGGAAACACAACACCGCAGGCCCATACCATGTCTGAGGCACTAATCAAGTGACTGCCTGTTTGCTCCATAGTTAAAGCACTTCCTGGAGCTAATCTTCTGAGATAGGCTCCCAACGTTAATAACCTATGGGGTCTGCTGTTAAGTGCTGGGATCTGGCCACCATCAGCACTGATGTCTCTGCTCTGCCAAACCCCAGACACCACGTGACTGACTGACTCTCTCTCTCTCTCTCTCTCTCTCTCTCTCTCTCTCTCCCTCTCTCTCTCTCTCTCTCTCCCCGCTTCTCCTCAACCCTTGTAGAAGTGGGAGGCTAGGACTCACTTTAAGCCGGTCTTCTTACCTAAAGAAATAAAAATAAAAATAATGTCCCCGACCAACCCATTGTCAACTTCAAAATTCCTCCAACTGCCACATCATTTCTTTGGATTGAGGTAAAACTATCCCTCAAACATCCGACCACTCATCACTTATTCCTTTCAATATATATTTTAAAAATCTGTAGGCCGGGGCTGGAGAGATGGCCTAGTGGTTGAGAGCACTGACTGCTCTTGCAGAGGAGCCAGGTTCAATCCCCAGCATCCACATGGCGGCTGAGAACTGTCTGTAACTCCAATTCCAGGAGAACTCCAGTTCCAGGGGAATCCGACACCCTCTTCTGACCTCTGAGGCATTGCATGACACGACTGCACAAAGCCTACATGCAGACAGTACATTCATACAAATAAATTAATTAATTAAATAAAATAAATTTTAAAAATAATTTTAAAAATATCTGGGTTTCCTAAGCCACAATAAGAACTTGTCACCCTTTATAGAAAAACACCGTTTGTGGATTAGCATACCATCCAAGCATCTGTGTCTATGCTCACAGCTTAGCTTGCCATAATAATTAGTACTGCTTAAATGCCTGTACATCCAATTGCTTGTGCTTTGTTAGTATGGCTAAAAAGGTATCACTGGATAAGCTGTCAACCCATGAAGGGAAACAACCTGAACAGACTAGAGTCCAAAATGACATCTCCAGAGAAAATAGACCGTTTCACTTCTCACCCACTTGTGCCCCTTTCCCAAAGCCTAGGGAACAAATTGTGGAAGAGGAGGCGTGGTAGAATGTAAGGGCTGCAGAGAGATTGGGGTGAATTGTGAGACTACAGCAATATAGACTGGACTCCTAATTGATCAACATGCCTGTGCATACAGGCATCTCCAACTGGACTATGGGAACCTTGGGTTGTTCAAAATTTGGACATAGATACTTGCAAATTGGTTTTACATGAATGTTACTTATGTTCATTGGCTCACTTAGAAAAAATGCACCAATTACCTAATTGTAGGGCAAACTGAGTAACATCAATGTTATCTGAAAACAACTATGTTATTATATTGTAGAATCCCTTAAAAAATAAATAAAAGAGGAAAAAAATCTATGGCCCACGTAGACATTATATAAACTGTGGAGGTCAACATGACTGACTCGATTTCTGGCCTCAAAGAGTCTCAGCCTAATAAAGAAAGATGATGTTCAAATAGCACATCACCAAGTTGTGTACAATGTGCAAAGGAGCAGAGAACAAGTCATTCTGTCTGAGATGGGAATGTTAGGAAAGACTATCCACAGGTCATAAGCCCAGTGAGAGCAAAATTAGTTGAAGAATGCATCTTCTTGCAAAGTAGATTCCTAGGTAAAGGTGGGGAGAGGAAGAAAGATCACGCTAGAAAACAATAGGATGTATTTAAAGGCACACAAATAAGAAATAGATTAGCATATGTGTGACTAAACCTGTATCTCACTATTCCTGCTTTACGAGGGAGGTGAGTAGAGTAGAAAGTTTATGAGTAATCTGTTAAGTTGGCTACTCCAAGGGACTAGGACACAGGTGGACGACTAAGCCACACGTGGAGGAGTGGTGGAAACTCAAAACTGAAGTCGGAACCCTGGGCAGTTGGATGGCTACGAGAGCACTCTGGGTACCCAAGGGCAGCAGAACTAATGGTCATTTTGTTTCTTGAAGAAGCCATGAAGATCAAACGGTCAGTCTGGAGACATATTGGGAAATGTCCTTCTTTCACGTTCAAGTGCCAACGATACGAGGGAAGTCATCACCCTCACTTGGTCAGGCATGCCCTTAAGGAATGCCAAGTCCCTAACGCACCTCATTCCTTTCAGTTAGCCACCAGGCCTTCCAGCTCTGATTGCCCTTCTTCACTTGACAAGGGGCAGTATAGCGTGAAATCACGTAGTGCTTAGGAGACACACCTCCTTCATTGCTCCAAGCTGCTTGAGGTGGGATTCCTAGAGAAAGGCTCCAAAAATGCTTTTTATATTGATAGTTATGATAGGAATATATAAAACTACATTTAATATTGTAACTTGATCCTGACCTGGGAGAAAAATACTTTAGTATGAATAAATGTAATTTATTAAGATAATTTAAACAACTAATTAAGTGACCATGAAGGAAAGCTTGCAAAATTAGAGCTCCCCAGAACCCAAGTGTCCTAGTTTGTCTTCCATTGCTATGACAAAACACTCTGACCAACACCAACTTGGGGAGGAAAGGGTTTATTCAGCTCACATCTCCTGGGTCACAGTTCATCACTTAGGGAGCCCAAGGCAGTAACTCAGGGCAGGAACCTGGAGGCAGGAGCTGAAGCACAAGCCATGGAGGACTGCTGTTCACTGGCTTGCTCCTGGCTTGCTCTCTGGCTCATGCCCAGCCTGCCTTCTTATACTGTCACTGCTCAACAATCAAGACAATACTCCACAGATGTGGCCACAGGCCAATCCAATGGAGCCAATTCCCCAACTGAGGCTCCCTCAACCCAGGTGTGTCAAGTTGACACTAAAGCTATCCAGCACAATTGACCCCTTGTCAACTTGACACACAAAACACATCACTATTAAACCACCACCTTTCCAGTTCTTATCCCCAAAATATGATGTTAACATGAATCACAACCTAAGACAGTACAACCTCAAAAGCCTCACAGTCCTTAAAATGTCCAAACATTTAAAAGTTCACAGTCCGTTAAAAGTCTCTTAACTGTGGGCTGCTGTAAAATCCAAAACAAGTACTGTCTTATTTCAAAGGGAAGAATCAGGCACTCTCAAACAAAACCTAAGTCCAGCAAAGTAGCTCAAGGCTGGACACCTGGGATTCACTCACGATCTTCTGGGCTCCAAAGGGTCTCGGCAGCTCCCCCTCTCCGACTCTGCCGTCTGTGGCACACTCATCTCACAGGCCCAGGCCGACTCCATTCTACACCTACTGCTGCTCTTGGTGGTCGTCCCAGGGTACCGGCATCTCCAAAAAGCTGGGGTCGCTACTGAAACTGAGGCAGCACCTTCACCAATGGTCTCTTCTGACCTCTCCTGGTGCAAAGCCTCAGCTTCTCTCCATGACCCCTGCAATCCTGGGGTCTTCACAGCAACCGAGGTGCACTTCCACCAATGGTCTTTCCTGACCTCTCACAGTGCCAAGCCTCGGCTGCTCTCTGTGACCCCCTCAAATTTCAACACCGGAACCATATAGGAGACTCTTACACGTTACCAAGTCCGGCTTCTGGCTCGAGATGGAGGCTCAGGCCCTTTCTGGGTCACAGCTTCTGTGTGCTGACCTTGAAGATATTCTCCCCAGAAGATTTCACCTCAGTGATGCTGGTCTCTTGTTACTTACAGCTGATTTTTCAGCCCCAGCTAACCAGCATCAATTGCCCCAGTACCACAAAAGTTTCACTTCAGGTTCTGGTCTCTTGTTACTTACAGCTGATTCTCCAGCCCCAGCTGACCAGAACCCACAGATTACACAGTCCTGATGATTTCTGCTTCCCTTTGAAACTTCACAAGCCAGGCCTCCATCTTCTACAACTCCTTCAGCAAAACTGCTCCAAGCTCCACAGCAATGATCTTTAAGCATTCAATGATCTTCCCAGCCCAAAGTTCCAAACGCCTCCACAATCCTTTCCCAAAACACCAAGGTCAGGTCTGTCACAGCAATACCCCACTCTTCTGGTACCAATTTCTGTCCTAGTTTGTCTTCCATTGCTATGACAAAACACTCTGACCAACACCAACTTGGGGAGGAAAGGGTTTATTCAGCTCACATCTCCTGGGTCACAGTTCATCACTTAGGGAGCCCAAGGCAGTAACTCGGGGCAGGAACCTGGAGGCAGGAGCTGAAGCACAAGCCATGGAGGACTGCTGTTCACTGGCTTGCTCCTGGCTTGCTCTCTGGCTCATGCCCAGCCTGCCTTCTTATACTGTCACTGCTCAACAATCAAGACAATACTCCACAGATGTGGCCACAGGCCAATCCAATGGAGCCAATTCCCCAACTGAGGCTCCCTCAACCCAGGTGTGTCAAGTTGACACTAAAGCTATCCAGCACACCAAGTCTCCAGAGTCCATGGGGCTAGCCCCCTAGCCCATTTGTCCCTCAGCTAGGTGCCTCCTTCCCCCAAGTGACCTGCTGAATACTCTCATGAATATGGAGGGTCGCAAAAATAGAGGAGAGTAGGAGTCAGGCTTTATTTATTATTGCTTAGCATTATTTATGATTTTTTTAATTTATATCCAACATCCCAGGAGTGTCACTGCAATTGGTGCAATAGATACCAATAAAATACCATTGCAGAGTGCGGACATATTTCCTTCTCAGTTCCTATTTTCATGCATCATATTTTCTCATACACACACAAAGAATACTCTGTCAAATGCCAATGTACTTCTAGGCATACTGCTTTGGGTCTTATTTTAAGAATATAAAAGGGAAAAGAATGAACTCCAAAGCACTTATTTATTTTATGAACTTATTTAAAACGTCCAATAGTGACTGATAATAAGATCTTTTCAAGGCAGGCATGAGTTCACCACAGGCTAGCCACCAAAAGTAAATAACAAATAAACTGAGAGAGAACAAAATAAAATAAGCATCCTATATGAATTTACATAAGCCTGGGTGCTTAAGACAAATCAAGTAAAATGCACTCTATCATTTTGGCTTTTGAAATTTTAGTAATTGTATTAACCCTCTTAAATATACAAAAACTTGCTTTCAATACATTTTTCTTAGCTGAAAAACATCGTTATAGTTTGGACATAGAAGAGAAAGAAAATTAGATTAGAAGCTGGGTAACAACTTATATGTTTGCCTGACAAATTTCTTTGCTTGGGAACTGAGGGACCAAGTTAGTCATTACTGAGCAACTGTGTCCCTCACAGGTCACTAGATCACTTTATGGTCACATTACAGTAAGTGCTTCTCTATAGAGTTGGACTCTCTCATCTCAATTCAGGGACTTTAAAACATTTTTATAAAGAAAGAAAATAATAAAAAATAAATTTTTCCTAGTTAAAGAAAGACTTTGGGAGAAAGTTACTAATGATATAAGAAGCATAAAACAAGGGTTTTATTTAATGTCTCCATGTAAAATACACATATACATGCACACACATATAAACACACACAAACACACACACACACACACACACACACACACCACCCCATTTAAGTCTTGCCTTATCAAAATGGCAAAAGCTAGTTCTTTCCACAGTGGAAATGCACAGAGAGAAGACCAAACATCAAACCACCTAGAAAGCTAAAAATCAAATATTATTCATGTCTGCCAGCCAGGTGTGGTGGTACATGCCTTTAATTTCAGCACTCAGGAGGCAGAGGCAGGTGCATCTCTGTGAGATCAAGGCCAGCCTGGTCTACATAGTGACTTCTAGGCCAGCTGGAGCTACAGGGAGACCCTGACTCAAAAAGGCAAAAAAGAAACTTCCAAAAAAATAGAAATAAACCAGCTCATAATAAATTAGGAATAAAGTGTGAGAAAATGAAGCAAAATGTGAATTGAACTGAGACTATCAAAAACAAACGGTCCACAAGCTCTTTCAGTGCAGTTACTTCCTGTTTTAGACTGTTGTCCATGAGGACCTGGGGACTCAAAAGAAAGCCACTTCCTCCAGTGCAGGCTGATCTCTAGCTTAGTCCCCAGAAGCCTCCCCGCTCCTCTCACTGCCAGGCTTCCTGGAGCCCTGCCCTGCAGACCACAGAGTCCCATGCAGGGAAGGGCTCCAGCCACCCCGCCGGCCTGGTATTTGGCTCCCTCATCACCCAGTGCACAAGTATGATGGATGATGATGAATCACAGCGCCACCAAAACCGTGTGAATTTCCCAAGGCCTCTGATTATTCTAATCAAGACCCCAGAAGAAGCCCAGGCCTTCACAAAAGCCTCCAAGGAAACCTCCCATTCCCCTTGTCTGCGTGACACAGACCCCACTAAATAAAGCAGTGGGCCCTGATATGCTCCTCTCTTTAGCACATAGATCTGGGCCTTCATACTCATTGTTCAGCAAAATGATTTAGCCTTGAATGAATTTTTAATGAACACCCAGAGTTGTGTTGCAGGAGAATGGCCACTCTGGCTTCTCCCAGAGGAAGATGCTCTATGAACACTTGCAGGTCACAGCTTCTCTAACATTCTCCTGCTTGGCCACATGATATTATCAAATGACTTTCTCATCTATTCATATTCATTCATTCATATTCATTCTCTCTTCTCTTCTCTTCTTCTTCTTCTTCTTCTTCTTCCTCTCTCTCTCTCTCTCTCTCTCTCTCTCTCTCTCTCTCTCTCTCTCTCCCATAGCCCCAGCTGGCATGGAACTCACTATGTAAACAAGGATGACCTTGATCTCAGTCTCACAGAGATCACCTTCCTTTGCCTCTCAAGTGCTGAGATTAAAGGCATGCACCATCAAGTCTGCCTCCACTATCTTCCTGAACCACCAAGAGTCTCAGAGACATAGCTGTACAAAGTGAAGAAACTACTATAGTATTTACTCATAGTCTCTAAAAAGGATCACGCAGACATGCAGAATAAATGTTATCTTATAATAATGGGTGGTATTAAAAGAGAGCTGTAACATTTATTTTAATGAGTTAGAGGCTTTGACTTCATCAGATTGCTTCTTGATGAGGTTAAGTGCACAGCTTGTTCAGTGGAAAGAAACTCTGTTAGGGTTCTGTAGATCAAGAGCTCAGCTGCTGCTGCTTGGTCTCTTGGAATGTTTCAGATCAATACAGGCAGAATGCATAGTACCATAGCAGTTAATAAAACTCCACCAGCTAGCCATATTAGAAATATGATTATGCACTTGCAAGAAATAACATCCATTTGACCTTCCCTAATGCCTCTATTTGCCTATAAGCAATTTATAATATGTGGGCACCTAACTCCCCTCTTAATCCCAAAGCCCAAGTGTATTACTCCTTGAGCTGTTGAACTATCTAAGACTTGTACAGCAACATGAAGAAAAGGTTGATGCTATGTCTTAGGAATGGCTCAAAATTTCTCCATCAGTGTGGCATGCAAATGAATCCAGTTGGTCACCAGTAAGCATAAGGAACAAATTCTATTTATAAAATTGACTTTGCATAAGAATAAAAACTATAGGCAGGCGTTTTCAAATAATAGGGATAGAAACATGAAGAAGTGTGAGGCTTCTGGGTTGGCCTGGGAAACCTGCTGTGGTTATTTGGCATTCGAGCCATACTTCCAAGCCACGATCCCATTTTCTCATTAATTACCTCTCACACGGACATTGAGATGTTCTCTCTGATTAGCCATGCACCTATAGAGACCATTTTGAAATAGTTCCTCTTGACAAAGAGCCCTTAGAATATTCAACCGTAATCTCTAATTTCCTAACCAGAAAGGTGGATAAATAAGAACAATAGATGAAGCTTCTTTTCCTGGCACTATCACTAATTAACTGGGAATGTCTGGACATGTCTTTTCATCTCTCTGGGAAGTTATTTCCTCATCTGTAAAATCGCTAAATGCAGAGAGCCCCCAGGGTCTCTTCCAACACATATTCTAGGAGTCCATCAATCTCGGTGAGAATGTGGAAGTAAATTTCTAGAAAAATACCTAGTATACAGCACCTCTGACCATAATCAACACAGCCTTGTGTGCATATAAACTCCAGGAAGCCCACTGAAGACTGATGGAATTTGTTTTGTGACATTGGTTGGATAGGGTCAATCAGGAAGTGGAAAGCACTCTAATTTTCCTGAGTAGCAACAATGTGCTGAACTGACATGAGGCTGTGCATTTGACACCATTTTTTTTTGTTTTACTCTCTCCCTAAAACCTACTGTAAAATGGGTAAAAGTTCCATTTGACAGATTCAAAAGGAAAAATAAATACAACACCTCTAAGACTCGGTGAGTTTATGTGTCTCACTGAATTAAATGCAGTCTGACTAGACACCCTGGTTTAATGTATCAATTTATACCATTCAATTTCAAGGTTATTTTAACAGTTGCATCACTTCCTACGACTCCTAATACCCAAATTATCAAAAAACCAATATACTCATTAAAATTTGGCAATAACTCCTTCCTTGCAACAGAAGATTCCTTTGCTTCAACTACTTCTGAAACACTCCGTCTCCCCTGCTCCAGAGACATCTAAAAATCAGACTGCCTACAAGTGGAATGTGAATATGAAAGAACTTGTTAAAACATAAGAAGAATTGAAAGCAAAGATGAGTCTTATCTTACCAATTCACAAAGACAACTTTTATAATAATTACCATAACACTCATTTTTACTACTTTGAACAACTTCTAAATGGAATGTGTACTTAAAACAAAATTTATAACAAAGCATGCTCTTGATATATCGACAGTATTCTGAAGAATGGCATCCTAGTTAAGACCTCAAATTACTAGAAAATACTTTATTAGATTAAAACAAAAATTATGAGTTTTGAGGTGATCCTTACTTAGAATTGATTCCAGTTCAAAATTAGGAAAACACATACACACACACACACACACACACACACACACACACACACACACAGCCCTCTTTGGAAGCATTTATCTGTAGCAACATCATAAAAGGATGCATTGACTCTGTTTTTCACTCTTCACAGATTCCTTATGAATGGTCAACCAGAAAGCTATGACACCAATATGCAAATTTGAGTTTCATCCACCTAGTCACTAGTCTTAGAAATTGACTATGTTTGGGAAAATTTCAAGATCTCGAGATCTGTCCCAACCCACTTGTGAAAATCAAAGTGCAGGATACAGTGTGGTTTCCTCTGCTTCGGTCAGTCTGTGAAATACCAATATGTGCATATCTTCAAAGAACAGAATCTGTCTCCAAAAAACTGTACAAAATAGCCCACTACAAAGGAAAAATTCTGTAAGATTTTTGCTATTCAACTAGGACCAGAAATAAGAGGAAAACCCTCTGTGAACAGAATAAAAAATGACAGAAGAGGGGGGTAAACACGCCACAAAATGGGAGACTTCTCGCTGACAGATGAGCACCTTTGAACTCTAACCCAATAAAAGAATTAGCACTCCCAATGTATAATCAGTACAGCAAGAAAAACATGTCAACACGTGATAGGCAAGATAATCAATCGACATGTGAGATGGAAACAGCCAGACTAAATAGCAACCCAGAGCCACCAAGCCAGACAGCTCTTCCTGCTGCTTCTATTTCTCACACCATGGGGACTAGGAATTAATATGCAGTCAAGGAAAGCCCCTAACAAGTAAAGCAACAGAGCAGGAAGTAGGGGTTCTCACTAGGAACTAACTGCACTCCCAAAGCTGAGGCTTTGCCTTCCACCTTGAAAGCAGCATACATGTGGGTCTATAATCCCAAGGCTGGGGAACAGGCACAGGAGAGTCTCTGCAGCTTGCTGACCAGCTCATCTAGCCCAGTTAGGAAGCCCCAGGTTCAATAAGCTGACTCAAATCCTGACATTGAGAGCTATCAAGGAAGAAACACAACATCGTCATCTGCCCCCCGACACACACACAAAAATTCACACACGTACACACATGAACACATACACAAAAACACATACACACACATAAACACATGAACACACATCTACACACACAAATATCAAATGGCCAAACTCCTTATTTTGTCTTCTCAGAAATAAAGAGCAGGAACTGAAGATGTAAACAAATCTAGCTTTTCACCTCTGACCTCTGACCCCAGACAAGTAATTTACCCAAACTGCACCTCAGTTTTACACTAACCTGTTAAAAACAGAAGAGTACTTTTAAAGGGAAAGATAATACTGATTCAAACAGACAGCATGGTGAAATGTTCTGAGCACACGTGATGCGGATTGACAGTCATCGACAACGAAGCCTATGTGCTGCCCTCCCAGTCTCCTCAGAACTCCCATGATTCTTTCATGCCTTTGCGCTCTTAATAAATGGGATGTCCCCATGGAGTGAGTTCAATAAGCACCCAGCCTGGTTTCAGCAGGCCTCAGAAGGCCCAAGTTTGAACCCTGTTTACCCCCATTTGACAGTGAGTCACTTAAACTTTCTGGATCACAGTCAACATCTTGGTAAAGTGCGACAAATAATATCTCGCCTACCTGAGGCCCAAGATACTGAAGAGGGACTCAGCTTTTTCTAGCTTTCGGTCAGTAACTGCAAGTTATATCATGTATCGACTTGATAAAGACTGAAAGAAAACATCAGTTCCCAAAACTAAACCCCTTCCAGAATTCAAGAATGACTTTTTTTTTCTTTTATTTTGTTGTTATTTCAATTTCTGTATAGGAGAGTCATTAATAATCAAGTAAAATCACTTAAAGTCCACGGGATTTTTATGACTTGGTTGGAATGGTTGTTGGTAGAAATGCATTTTAAGGTTCTTTCCAACAAATGACATCTTTTTTAAAAAATATTTTTCTTTTTAATTACATGGATGTGGATATATGTTTGTGTATGTATGAATGTCTGGGTGTGTGTCTCTGTGTATGTCTGAGTGTGTATGTGTGCACATGAAGCCAGAAGAGGGCATCAGATATCCCGGAGCTGGTGTTACAGATGACGGTAACTGCTCAGGGAATGCTGGGAACCAAACCCAGCCACACACCCCACCCCACCCCCTACCCTGAGAGTAAGCATGCTTAGCTGCTGAGCCATTTCTCTAGTCCTACAAATTACATTCTTAACAGAGCTGAATAAAAAGAAACACCACCAGCTAAAACTCAAAGGGAATCACAAAATAAAATAGCCAAAGCTAACAATAAGAGCAGAGCAGAGGGCATCAGACCACCAGTCCCAAAATGTACCACAAAAGGTATAATCATGACAACAGCAGGGGCCTGACATGAAAACCAGACAGAAAAAAAATTAATAATAATAATAATAATAATAATAATAATAAAAGACAGAGACAAGTGGAACAAAACAGTGTCTGGATGTAAGCCCACACATGCACAGTACTCTGATTTCTGACAAAGGTGGAAAGAACGTGAGCTGGAGGAAAGGCAGCTTTCAACGAGAGGTGCTGGAGAAATGGGATCTCTGCACCCAGAATATCTAAGATGCACCCCTATCTCACCAGTGACAAAAATCAACTCAAAGCAGATTACATGCTTAAGTGTGAGAAGAAAAGACTTAAAGCAAATATAGATGGAAAACTGCAAGACATTGTAATTGTCAAGGATTTTTTTTTTGTTTTTGTCTTTTTGAGACAGGGTTTCCCTTTAGTCCAAGCTGGCCTGGAGCTCACTCTGTAGACCAGGCTGGCCTTGAACTCACAGAGATCTGCCTGCCTAAGAAAACAAACAAACAAAGGCAAAACCAGAGTGCAAGCATTACATCAAGCTAAATGGCTTCTGCTCTAAAGGAAACAGTGGACACAGTAAACAGACCATCTATGGCAAGAGAAAATATTTACAAATATACATTGGAAAAGAAGTTAAAATCCTCAATGGGTTCAGAACTCCAAAACTTCGATTAAAAAGGAAAAAAGCATATAATCCAACTGAAAAAATAAGAAACATGTTTAAGCAGATCGAACCACCCGGGTTCGATCCCCAGCACCCACATGGCGGCCGAGAACCGTCTGAAACTCCAATTCCAGGAGAACTCCAGTTCCAGGGGAATCCGAGACCCCCTTCTGACCTCCGCGGCATTGCACGACACGGGTGCACACACCTGCATGCAGACAGTACATTCATACACATACCGAAATAAATAAAAATTTAAAAAAAAGATGATATACAAATGGTCAACAGGTATATGAAAATTATTAACCCTCTACCTCTCATGCTGTACAAAAATCAACTCCAAGTGGATCAAAGATCTCAATGTGAAACCCTGAAGGTGATAGAAGAAAAAGTTAGCAACAACTTTTAGAAAAGACTTTCTAAATCAGACAGCAGCTTCGCAAGAAATAAGGTCAACAGTCTACAAATAGGACCTCATCAAACTCAAAAGCTACTGTACAACAAAAGAAACAATCAAGGAACTGAAGAGAAAACCCACAGAAATCTTCACCAGTGATATATCTGACAGAGCATTAATGTCCAGAATATATAGACTACTCAAAAAACAAGAAGAAAACAAATGACCTACTCAAAAAATGGAGCAAAGAGCTGAACAGAGACTTCACCAGTGAGGAATTAAAGATGGCTGAGAAACATCTTAAAAAGTGTTCAACATCATTAATAATAAAGGAAATGCAAATTAAAACCACTCTCAGATATAATCTCACTCCAATAAGACTGACTAAGATCAAGAAAACAAAAGACACCAAATGCTGGAGAGGTTATGGGGAAAGGGGGAACACTCATCCACTGCTGGTGGGAATGTAAACTTGTACAGTCATTATGGAAAGCAGTGTGGAGAACCCTTAAAAGACTCAAAATGAGCCTACCACCTGACCCAGTCATACCACTCCTGGATATATACCCCAAAGACTCATCCTACCACAATGATACATGCACATCCATGTTTATTGCAGCTCTCTTCACAATAGCGAAGAGCTGGAACCAACCCAAGTGCCCCTGACAAAGATGACAAAAATGTGGTACATCCATACAATGGAGTACTATTCAGCAGTAAGAAAGATGACATCATGAACTTTGCAGGTAAATGGATGGAACTTGAAGCCATTATGCTGAGTGAAGCAACACAATCCCAGAAAAACAAACAGCAGATGGTTTTCCTCATTTGTGGATGCTAACACCAGGTCCCCAGTTGAATGGCAAGCAGAACAACATTATTGTTATATTTCTTTTTATCTGAAAGCAACTATGTTATTCTAGAATCAACCCTTCACTTATTTTCAGACTCTGTAGTAGCTGTATATGGGTGGAAGCATGTGTTCATATTTTGGAGTAATGTAAAATTAGAGGAGAAAAATGTGAATTCCTAAACATAAAAAAAAAGACTGAGAGAAAGATGCAGGATATTTATGGCAGAATGTATGATCTGGGTTGGGATGGGGGGAAGGAAAGTCTAAATTGAACTGAAAAATGATGTCTGAAATATACAAAACATCAATAAAAGCATTATATTAAAAAAAAGAAAATGAAAATCAAAAGTATGATGAGCTATCTTCTTATCCCAGTAATCATTTATATTTTAAAAAAGACAAGATAACAAATGCTAATAAAGATGTGGAGAAGAAACCCCTTACAGAGTATTGTTGAGTATAAATTAAACAGCCATTGTGATAAAAAAAAAAAAGGTTTCTCAAAAAAAACTACTATATAATACAGCAATTTCTCCACTGGTTAAATATCCAAAGAGAATGAAGAGAAATATTTATTCTCATGTTTCTTGCAGTGCTGTTAACAGTAAATAAGGAACAGAAATAACCTAAGCATCCACCAATTGATGACTGGATAAGGCAAATATGGTTCATACACACAATGGAATGCTACCCAGTCATAACAAAGAAATCCTGTTGTGCATTACAACATAGATGAAATGGAGATCATTATGCTAAATAAATATGCCAGGTACAGAAAGACAAGTACTGTATGATCTTACATCACAGAATATCAATGGGAGGGGTGGTGGAATAAAACAGAAAGGCTGAGAGGAGATAGGGATAAAGAGGGACAGGAAAAGACTGACCAATGCAGACTAAGTAAGACAAGAGTGCTAGTGTACCTCTGCCTGCTAGAGTGATCGGAGGTTACAACAGTAGACTACATGCTTCAAAAAACTGGGGGCTGGAGAGATGGCTCAGTGGTTAAGAGCACTGACTGCTCTTGCAAAGAACCTGGGCTCGATTCCCAGCACCCACATGGTGGCTAAGAACCATCTTTAACTCCAGCTCCAGGGGAATCCGATGCCCTCTTCTGACCTCCATGGCATGGCACCAACCTACATGCAGACAGTACACTCATACACATAAAAATAAAAAAATAAAAAACCAAAAAGCCAGAAAAATATATTTTAATATATTCTCCATAAGGAAATAACAAGTGTTTTAGGAGACAGATGTGTTCAATCACATAATATATACTCACATCAAAGCAACACATAGCGTTCCATAAATGTCTAAATTTTGTTTTTATGTATTAGTTTAAAACAAAATTGAATTTCAAAATTCTCCTACAATCTAGTCCCAAACCACAGATAGAGATAGATGATAGATATATTAGATGATTGATAAATAGATAGATAGATAGATGATAGATGATAGATAGATGATAGATAGAGATGATAGATAGATAGATAGATAGATAGATAGATAGATAGATAGATAGATGATACATGGTAGGTAGGTAGGTAGGTAGGTGGGTGGGTGGATGGAAGGATGGAAGGATGGAAGGATGGATGGATGGATGGATGGATGGATGGATGGATGGATGGATGGATGGATAGATGGATGGATGGATGGATGGATGGATGTGTGGAGACATGCATGTGTCAGTAGTTACATGTACCTGCAAATTCACAAAGAGACCAGAGGAAGGAGTCAGGTGTCCTGCTCTATCATTCTCCACCTTCTGCCTTTGTTCAGGGTCTCTCACCGTACCTGGAACTAGACTGTCAGCCAGGAAGACCCTGTGATGCTCCTGCTTCTGCCCCTAACAGTGCCTGGTTTATAGGTGCTTGCTGCCACACCTAGCTTTTTAAATAGGTGCTGGTCCTAACTCTGACCTTCATGCTTGTACAGCAAGTGCTCTTACCACATCGAGCCATTTCTCTAGCCTCAGATAAGTATATTTTAAAATACCTATTCATCAAGACTTTACCCCAGTTTAAACTACTAGGTAGGTCTGTGTGGTGATGTATCTTACCTTCACCTACCTTACTTTAAATACATTTGCTCTCCAAACAGTTTCCTTACAAGCATGGCTTTCCAGCCACCCCTTTTCTAGCACTATATGCCCATCACTTTAGCAATACTAAAGCAATTTCCTCATCGACCACGGCAAGTACCATTTGAATTAGCTAAGAATTTCCCTTTGCATCTATTCTGTTGCAACCAGGTTGATGACTGAAGGAACATAATTTGAAGTTATAGAAGTGGAATTATTGTGAAGTTTCCCAAATTACTGCTCAACCTCATTTATCTTTTCTGGTATGTGTGGAGATAGTCGAATTCAAACACTCTGCTATAAAAAAGGGTTTATTTTTTTATGAGTATGAGTGTTTGCCTGCATGTATGTAAGTGCGCCATTTGCGTTAAGTGCCTTCAGAGGCCAGAAAAGGGCATCAACTCCCTTGGAATTGGAATTACAGATGGTTGTTAGCTACCATGTAGGTGCTAGAAATTGAACCAGGTCCTCTGCAAGAACAGCCAGTGCTCTTTACCTCTGAGCCATCTCCCCAGCCCAAACACTCTGTGTTTTCTCATTTACCAATAACACAGTTACAAAAATGAGAGCCAAAGCCTAATTTGCCTGAGAATCCAGAAAGTGAGGTGCTTTTAGAGAGCAACAAGAAGTCATTTTTCACATTTATTCTCCACATACCTAAAGACATCCACTCTCCTGTGTGTCAGACAAAACCCCAAATGGCACACCACAAAAATTAGCTATGACAAGAAAACTATGCAAAAAAAATTCTTTTTTTTTCTGTTGTTGTTGATTTATTGTTTTGGGGTTTTTTTGGGTTTTTTTTAAACATTTTTTTATTGATGCTTTGTGCATTTCATACATCATTTTCCAATTCAGTTCAGGCATATTTCCCTTTCCCTTCCCCCCCACCCCCACCCCATCCCAGATCATGCATTCTGCCATAACTGTCCTGCATCTTTCTCTCAGTTTTTTTTTTCATTTTTTAGCTATAAGTGATAATCCATGAGTACAAGCATCCTTCATGTAAAACCAATTTGCAGGCTGTTGTGCCCAAACCCCCACAGCCCCACCTTCCAGCGGGGGGTGAGGGGTTGTATGTTCAATCAAGTTGATCAAATGAGTGTCCAGACTACATCGCTGTAGTTTCACCATTCACCCCAATCGCAGCCCTTACATTCTACCACGCCCCCTCTTCTGCAGATTGTTCCCTAGGCTTAGAAAAGGGGCGCAGGTGGATGAAAAGCAAAACAGTCCACTCTCTCTGGAGCTGTTGTCTTGGACTCTGGTCAATTCTGGCTGTTTCCTTTCATGGGCTGACAGTTTGTCCAGGAATAACCTTTCAATCCTACTAATGAAGCACAGTAAGACCCTGTCATATTTAACAGGAAAAAATGTAATTCATGGATTAACATATCATCCAAACATATGTGTCTATACCAAAGTAACCTACCATAACTATTAGTGCTGTTTAAATACCTATATATCTAATTGCAAAAAAAATTCTTAAACTTGAACTACATTTGCGTGTGGTTTGTTTCCTAACACCTATAAACAGTGTTGTTTCCTAACACCTATAAACTTTGAGAGAAGTTTGAAAGGACTGAGCTCTTTCTTTGGTACTTTTAAAAATAGCAAAGATAGCCGGGTGTTGTGCACACCTGTAATCCCAGCACTCAGGAGGCAGAGGCAGAGGCAGAGGCAGGCAGATCTTTGTGAATTCAAGGCCAGCCGGTCTACAGAGCAAGCTCCAGGCCAGCTAGGACTAAAGGGAAACCCTGTCTCAAAATGACCAAAAAAACAAAAACAAAACAAAAAAACAAAGGTTTGTAGCCCATCAGCCATCCCTTCTTGAATGGTAATATAACACCCAGGACAAGGCTTGAACTATTCCCCTAAAGATCAAAAATTCAAGGTTTTTCTAAAATAGAGCATGGGTAACACCTATTGTCACAAAAGAGAAGAACACAGATAAATAAAACATAGTATTGGTCATGTCTTCTCTGCATCTGAATAGTTAATGGAGTTGTATAATTGTGGGGGCAAATATTATATCATGATCTAGATTCAACCACTCACATCCATTGTTCCCTCTTAAAACATGTCCTCGTTTTCCCTTTTACTATGATTAGGTAGCTTAAAATTATTTAATGAGCCAAAAAGTAGAAATTTCAGGAAAAAATAATAATATATTGTTAATTATTTTAACTTATTCTCAGTATTGTCTAATTAGTAAGAAAAATTAGGTCTTAACCTGTAATCCACAAAAACACAAAATCCTTAATGTTCAATTTAAACCAAATCAGTGAAGGAGATTAATTGTAAACATAGTTGATGCTCATTCTCCCTTACCTAATTTAGCAATCCTGCCTATCTCTATATGAATATATACATATGTGTGTATATATGTGTGTATATATTTATATATATATATATGCATAGAAGTTCTACCTGATAAATTTTCAATTTCCATTTTCTAAAAACAATATGAAAAGTCTCCTTATTTCTTTGGGATGAAACCATTAAACTACACATAAACATCTGAAATCTTTAGTAAAATCAACTAGGTCATTTCCGTTTTTATTTTTCCAGAAGATACCAATGCCAAAAAAAGAAGAAAAAGTTTGGCAAAGCTCTTTCCTTTCTCAACAGTAACAAAAATGGTCAGAGGCACAAAAAAGAAAGGTAACACTCACCAAGCATTGAGGTCCTAACCTAACCACAGCAGGGAGGTTTCTAAATGTCTTTCCCAAACTCTCTGTTAGCTCATGGTATAGAATGAGTCTTTGAGGAGCATTGCCCTGTCATGGTCTCAGCAAGCATTATAAAACCCAAAGACTATGTCTACTTCCAGAATATATAAACTACTCAAAAAACAAGAAAACAAATGACTCACTCAAAAGATGGAGTAAAGAGCTGAGCAGAGACTTCACAAGTGAGGAAATAGAGATGGCTGAGAAACATCTTAAAAAGTGTTCAACCAACATGGGTGCGCAAACCTACATGCAGTCAGTACATTCACACACATAAAAAACAAAATTTTAAAAAAAGTGTTCAACATCGCTAATAATTAGGAAATGCAAATTAAAACCATTTTAAGATATCATCTTTCTCCAATAAGGCTGGCTAGGATCAAGAAAACAAATGATACCAAATGTTAGAGAGGTTGTGGGGAAAAGGGAACACTCATCCATTACTGGTGGGAATAAAAACTTGTACAACTACTATGGAAACTAGTGTGGAGAACCCTTGGAAGATTCAAAATGAGCTTACCACCTGACCCAGCCATACCGCTTCTGGGTATATATCCACCAGACTCTTCCTACCACAGAGATACATGTACATCCATGTTTATTGCAGCTCTCTTCACAATAGCTAAGAGTTGGAAGCAACCCAAGTGCCCCTCAAAGAGTGGATAGAGAGAAAATGCAGTACATCTGCACAATGGAGTACTATTCAGTGGTAAAGAAAGATGACATAATGAAATTTGCAGGTAAATGGATGGAACTAGAAGATTTTATGTTAAGTGAATTAACAAAGTCCCAGAAAAACAAAAGACAAATGGTATTCCTCATCTGTGGAGCTAGTACCGAGTACCTAGTTGTAAGGCAAACTGAGAAACATTAATGCTATAGTCCTCATGATCTGAAAACAATTGTGCTCTTATATTGTGAATCCCTAGACAGGTTCTAGAACTAACCTACCATTTATTTTCAGACTTTGGATTTTTGGTCTATGATGGTGAGTATGTATGCATCTTTTAGAGTAATATAAAATTAAAATGGAAAAAATGTGAATCAAGAAATACGATGTGGAAATAACACAGTTTGTTTTCAAAAGACACAATTTTAATATAGGTGTGAGGTATCAGGCTGGTGTAACTTAGCCTTTATGGGTGTTAAACGACCATACATAACGCCCATATTGGTATGGCCAAGGGACCTAAGGGATAACTTTGTTCCTTGCCCTCAGAGGTCAACCAAGTGTTAGGGGACTATGCATGGGGGCATCTCTTGAAATGTCCTGAAAATGTGGTCACCAGTCTTCTTGGAGAAGCACTAATGAGACATCAGCCAGTGGCCAATCTATAAGGAGGAAAATCTGCTCATGCTTCAAAAAGGGAAGCCTGGTCCAGCAAGACCTGATTTTGTCCTCGAGTGGATGGAACTGGTAAATGAAAAGCTGAAAGGATCCAGGGGCTCCCACCCTCCACCCCCAAAAATCACCTGAGGACCAGATCTTCAACTGCCCTTAAGAAAACTAAAACCTTGGTTAATCTGGGCTGACTCTGTGGCCTTAAGCAACCAAAAGGAAAGTAAAACCAGAAATAAATAAACAGTAAGGCCTGAAAAGTTATACGTCAGATATAAAACTTGAGATCTTAGTAAAA
The DNA here is from genome assembly GCA_009823505.1 of Rhizomys pruinosus. Taxonomy (NCBI): domain Eukaryota; kingdom Metazoa; phylum Chordata; class Mammalia; order Rodentia; family Spalacidae; genus Rhizomys; species Rhizomys pruinosus. The sequence continues at coordinate 101,889 of VZQC01010626.1, read as the reverse complement.
AGACAAAAAGAAAAAAGAGAGAGCACTGTTGTTTGGCCTGTCTTCAATTCTTACTGGCAAGTGCATCTACTGTGTGGCTGCCACTGCTTTTGCCATTCTTCAGAGACATGAGACACAGCTTTATAGACCTCCAATACGGACTGAAGACTCATGTCTCTCCAACAATCCTCCAAACTTTCAATGCCACGTGGGGACTACTGAGATACCCAGCTTGTGGACTGAGCAGCTATGGGGATTTCAGCCTCTTCAGAGTACAGACTGCTATTGTTGGACTACCCAGGCTGAATCATGGAGGCCAGTACAGGGGGATCAAGACAGGATGTGTGCTTACTGGACTTCATTTGGGGAAGCATGGGAGGGAAAGACCCCAGTGTGGAGCACAAGGGCAACATTGATGGTTGTTTGGGCTTGCCAAGGAGGAGCCTTCAAACACTTCCTTAAGGAAAACATGACCTCTTTTAGGAAAAAAAGAAAAAAGAAAATCACCCAGTTCAGGTGATATGTACATGTATGTATGTATGTATGTATGTATGTATATAGATAGATATATATATTTATGTATATATATATATAATTTTTGAATACAAGTTGGAGAGAACAACAACAAAAGAACTGGGGGGGGGGGAAAGACAGAAACAGTGAAGTTCTCCCCAAAACAATAAGTCTCTATTTTGAAAAAAAAAACTCTGGAAAGACTCAGAAAAAGATGTTAGACATGTATGACAGAGTGTATGAACTCAGGTAGGGTGGGGGGCATGAAAAGGGAAATGAGTCTAAATTGGATTGAGAAATGATGTATGATGTATGAAAAAGTTTAATAACAATAAAAATAAAAATAAAAAATAAAAGAAACCCCAAAGACAACTCTGTTCTTCTGCCTCTGAAAACAATGCAGGGGAGGCGGAGGTGGCCTACTATCTGCACCGGGCAGGGCTCTACTGACCTGTGCACATCGTCACAGAGGGTGGCATTTCTGATGTGGGAGTGGCACCTTCTGCTAAAGCACCACACCAACATGCCCAGAACTGGCAGGGCTAGATGTGCCATCCTCACCTTCCAGAAATAGGCATCTTAATAAAAACCTCTCACTTATTTTCATTACCACCACCTCATTTTTGCTGTTCTCTAGCAAAACAGGAAAGATGAAGCCTCGTCTATCCACCTTCCCTTCTGGGACACTCGTCTGGCCAAATCATGGGCATGCATTCAGAACAATCCAGATACATGCTCTTGACGGCTGGGGTCTTTAAGTTTTCACAGCACGTTTCTTCCCCTGCAGCTGACAAGAAAAATAAACATCTTCCAAAGAAAATGAAGGTCAATGCCAAAATGTCTCACTGATTCTCATAAAAAATCATTTTTAAATATTAATTATGATAATATTTGACTTTAAAAGAAAGGAAAAAAGGAGAAGTTTGAACTGAGTGTGAAGAACATTAGAGACGGTATGATCTCAACAATGTGACATAACTGAAGGCTATGAGATTCCACTAATCTTCATTTGACTGCAAACCAACCATGGGAATTTCAAAGGATTGGAACAGCCTCTCCATTTGGGCCAAAGATTTTCTGTTTTAAAACTTTACACTGTTTAGTTCAGTGGCCAGTAGATTCTAGCTCCCAAAATAATATCTTCTATTGGGTTCTGTGTTTTATTTGTGGTCAAGGAACACCATCAACTCTAACAATATCAGTGCTTTATTTGAATGGTTTTAGAAAAATAAAACAAAATAAAAGCAAGTACCCTTTAAGATATATATACATATATATATGTGTGTATATATATATATATATATATATATGGCTGGAGAGATGGCTCAGCAATTAAAAGCTACTCTCTTATGAGGGCCAGATGTCAGATCACAGGATCTACATTGAGTGGCTCACAAACACCTACCACTCCAGTTCAAAGCGACCCAACACTCTCTTCTGGCCTCCACAGGCACTTGCAAACACATAGATACATACATTTATACAGATGCAAACACATATATGCGTAATAAACTCCTTTAAACTTAAGAAAAGAAATTCAGAATAGAATAGAGCCAATGACAGCTACCAAAAAAAATGAGCGACAATGTCGGGAAAGGTTGGTTCTGAGCTTGGTGGCAGGAGACATGTCTAGGTGATGGGTTCTGGGTGGCAGGGTGATTACCAGGAGTCCCTGCCTGTCCAGCAGGGTGTAGATGCTGTGAGAGCCACTGGTTACAAGATTCTCTAAAGCAGGTAGAAAGAAACATTGGCAAAAGAATTTGGGAAATTCTTTGGGAATTCATCTGTAGGAATGAGATGAAAAGGTACCTCAAGCTGTGTCTACAGTGCTATCCAAAAGCATTTAATTTGGGAGCATTTCCTATTTCTGGTATTTCTTTTGACCCTGCCACTTATAAACCACTTGTAAGCAGAAAGTAGAGCCTAACTCCTGGATGGTTCTATTCTTAATGAAGAATTGTGATTTTGTTAGGATGGAAACACAAAGGTACAAGCGAGGACCTTATGCTTGGGGTGTTTTCTGATATCACAACTTGGGGGCAAGTGCAAAGATTCTGGCTTAAAACTAAAAGTACCACCACAAAAACAAGTCAGGACCATACTTAAAAAGAGTACATTAAACCAGAGAGGCCACTAGCACCTTACTCACCCAATTTAGGAACAGAACCATCCTACCCATCATAATTCATTTCCTCCCTCATCCACATGAGAATTAGCCTTATCTCCTGCTCACAATATATCCTGAAGGGAATAACAACTAGAAATGGCTTATATTGTCATCAAATTCAAGCCTATCCTTAATACCCAAAATGCTAGAGTCAAATCATCCTCTAAATTCGTAGTTCCGTGTTCCAAGTTCAGAGCTCTCTCTTCCAATCACTACCATTGGTCATGTTCAGCAGCGTGTCAAGCACAACGTGAATGGTGTCCCACAAAGGGCTCAAGCAGTGTCTGTGCAAAAATGGGCCCTTCAACAGTCAGGCATAGATGGAAAAGGGACTGGAGGAGCCCCACCCCTCACTGATGAACTATTTGCTACTGATAAATTCAGGAGGGGGGGTCATTGCTTTCGGTAGTGGATCTACTTGTAGCCCCCACAGGCTCCAAAGGAGATTTCCAATCCAAACGTCTCACAGATGGGCCTTTTCAAACCAAACAGGTCAGGAAACCGAAGCAAAAGTCACAAATCTGGGAAAAGTACTGCTAGGGAAGTGTCTGGGTTGATTAGGCGGGAGGGAGATAAAAGATGGGGGGGAGAAGACAGAATACATTATACACGTAAGAAACTATCAAAGAGCAAAATTAATGAATAAAAGAAATTCTCATTCATAAAAGGACATGAAGATGCTGTAATTAGAAAACAGATGCACAGAAACAAATTAGATGTATATTGGAGTCTGTGTGTCAGGGGTCTAAGGCTAGGTTTGCTAAGACCACCTGAACACAAGGATCCCAGAACCTTGAGCCAGACACGGTAGAAATATAGGGTAAATTGTTTCTTGGGCTTGCTGGATAATGTGATGTTGGCCGGTTCAAGCAGGGGAGCTGTGACGGCCTGCTTAGGTTCCAAACCCGGAAACCCTTGTAAGGTGTGCTGCCGGGTGAAGCCGCCCTTTGCCCTTGCACCTGGCACCGGTGCCATTGTGAGACTGTGTGCAGGGGGCTCAGGCTGGGGAGTTGCTAAGACAACCTGAAGGCACAGGAGTCCAGAACAGGTACCTTGGGACAGGCTAAGTGAGTAATATTAACCCCCTACTACACACACACCCTGGAATTAAGGAGAGAGTGATCCAAGTGGACCTTTTTTTTTGGAGAACCCTCAGAACTAGGGAAGGGGAAAAAACAGAGCGCCCCCCCACTTAAAAACCTTTCCAATACTTACAATATATAACCAATTGAAACCTGAAACTGAGACAAGGTCAACACGCCTAACAAGGAGGAAAAAAATAAAACATGGTGGAAGAGGAAAGCAAAAACAAGTCTTACAACAATAGTGAAAGAGACATTTGTGATTGGCTGTGGAATACAGAAGGCAAAAAAAAAAAAAAAAAAAAGTAATCCCTCCCGATGGCCTGGGACAGGCAAAGGGATAACATGGGAAAGGTGCACGGATAAACCTGCACAAAGGTCTCCCATCCCTGTAGGGGATAGCTACAATGGGAATCGCCCATGGGGTGGACCCAAGAAACAGATCTTATTGAGGAATAATTGCAGCCGCTATAGGCAGAGAAATTAAAAAAAAAAAAAACAAAAGTAAGCCAGAAAACTAGGAGAGAGAATGAAAACCCAAAAAAGATACCTAGAGGGGATACAATGACAAACTTCCGGAAAGATCTAATAAGGAAGGATGACAAACTGCAGAAAGAACTAGAGGGAGAAAAAAAAACAAACTGCCAAAAAGAATAGAAAACACTGAAAAAAGAAGCCAACCAACGAAGTAAGGAGAACCAAGAAATGAGATGGAGAAGATCAAAAAGGAAATGGATAAACATAAAGAAATACACAGTATGAAATGAAAAGAGGCAAACAGAACACATCTAATCAGAAGAAAGGAAGAGAAAAAGCCTCAGAAGTAAAATGGAGTTAAGCAGAACAAAGGAAAATCAAATTCAATGAGAAAAATCCCTGGAATCAACAGAGCACTAAAAAGCTCAAAAAAGAATATGAAAAATTCTAAAAATACACAAAAAGTGGACCCAGCAACATAATTATGGGAACAACTATGGAAAGATAAACCTCTGCATCATGGAGAATTAGAGGAAGGAAAGAATCGTCAAGAGTAATAGTATTGATCATATCTCAATCAGAATAACATGAAAATTTCCCAAACTAAAAATAACCCGGACCAAACCCATCAATACAAAGAAGAACCATAGAAAGACTCCAGAATAGACTGGGGGGGGGGGAAGGGGGGGGGTGGGGGGGGGGTATTGCTCAATGAAAGACGAGAAATCTCCCCATGCCATATCATAGTTAAACATGCTAGACGCCCAAAACAAGACAAAATCCTAGAAGGCTAAAAAATGAAAAACATGTCACATACAAAGAGAAACCCATCAGAATTACAACTTGAACTTCTTGGCGCAAACATATGAAAGCAAGAAGAGAACATGGGCAAAGCATTCCAGTGTTAAAGGAACTAATGGATGGCCCCCAGAATACTATATCCCAAAAAATGTCAATATATAGTTGAGTGAGAGAAAAATCTTCTATGACATAAATCAAGAATGATAGAATAAATGTCTGAAATACCAACTGTCCAAATAAAATATTAAGCAATTCAAAAAGGGCAGAAGAGAGGAGCAAATCCTCAAACAACCTAGAAAAGAAACTAATAAAAATCATAACCATAGGAGTAGAATCAGGAGCGTAAAAGTCCAAATGGATAATAAGGTGGAAAGGAAGCAACAGCCATCTTTCAATTTATATAACTTAAATATTTAATGGACTAAAGCTCGCCCATCAAAAGGCATAGAACTACTAGAATGTGTTAGGAAATAAAACCCATCTTAATATGCTGTCGTCAAAGAAACCCATCTCAATTTAAGGATGGCACCACCACTTAAGGTGAAGGGATGAAAAAATATTCCAAGCAAACGGTAGCCGAAAAGAAAGCAGGGTGTTGCTATTCTCATATCAGAAAAATAGATCTTCAAAGCAAAGAATCAAAAGAGTACTAAAGAGGCCATTTACAACTTTTGTTTTTTTTTTTTTTTTTTTTTTTTTTGTCTTTCAAGACAGGTCTCCTGTACGCCCAGCTGTCCCGGAACTCACTCTGTAGCCAGGCGGGCCTTGAAGGGGTCACAAAGATCCGCCTGCCTCTGCTCAGATGCTAGGAATTAAAGGCGTGTGCCATCCAAATGCCCGGTCTCCATTACATCTTTAATTTAAATGGAACAATTGCTGATGAAGATGTCACAATCATGAACTATATACGCACCCAAATACCGTGCAACCAACAAACCACTTTATAAAGACAATTCTAAATTCTCCAGGACGCAAGCACAGTAACCACTACCCCACAACTAAATTAGGGGACTTCATTTCCCACTAAGTCCTTTAGAGAGATCAACAGGACAAAGATAAACAGATGACATCTGAACTGAAATGTACAATACACCAAATGGACTTCACAGACATCATCAATATCTCACCCAACACCAGAGAATGAACGAGCTTTACCTACTTCGAGAGCACCAAACACTCATCAGAGAACATTCTCCAAAATAGACCATATACGGGACACAGTACGATAAACAACTCACCAAATCAACAAAGATGAAATAATCTCATGCATTCTATCAGACCAACAGTGCAATAAAACTCAATATTCAAACACCACAGATAAGAACCTACAACCTAACAAGAACACATGTAGACTAAACAGACACTCTCCTAAATAATGAATGGGTCAAAGGAAGAAATAAAGAAATAAAAACATTCCTGGATGAAATGACAGAGGACTAATAACAAATCACAGAAAACCTATGGGACACTTTAAAAAGCAGTCCTAAAGAGAATTTTATAGCGCTCTAAGTGCCTACAATCAAAAAAAAAACAAAAAGACACAAAGTAAGATGACTAAACAAAAAAAAATGAAGAAGAAAAAAACAACAAATGAACCCTAAATGCAGAGACAAGAAGAAATAAAAAAATCAGAGCAGAGATTTCAATGAAATAGAAACAAGAAACAATACAAAAAAATCAATTAATCCAAAAGTTGGTTCTTATGAGAGATAACACAAGAAATAGACAGACCTCTAGGCCAGTTACAAACAAAAGAAAGAAGGAACAACTCCAAATCAATAGAATCTGTGATGAAAGGGGAAAGTTCACAACAGAGCAATGAAAAGATCCAGAACAAATCCATATGGGACCTACTTAAAAACATTATAATCTACTAAGTTGAAAACCTAGGAGAAAGATGGAGAATAGCTAATCCTGGAATCACCACAAGCTCAACCCAAGAAGAGATTCAACAGCCTAAACAAAACCACCAATAAACAGGAGAAATTGAAGATGTAATAATAGGCCTCCCAACCAAAAGAATGCCCAGGCCCAGATGGTTTCACCGGCAGAGATCTATAAACTATTCAAAAAAACTACAACCATTAANGGGAAATATGCCTGAACTGAATTGGAAAATGATGTATTAAATACACAAAACATCAATAAAAAATGAAAATTAAAAAAAAAAGATTTCTAGATATGCTAACTAGACTCCAGTGAATGAACTTGCACCAAAAGACATCTAGGTACAAATAATTGACCTGATAGGACTTAACATATATGACGGAATGCATAAGATCCAGTGGGAGTTATGTAAGGGGATGGATGGGGAATAGGTCTAAATTTGACTAAGAACTATTTATGAAATGCACAAAAACTCAATAAAACATTCTTAAATCCATAAAATAAATATTAGAGTTACTGGGCAAATTTTATGAAGTTCAGGAATGTAAGACCAAATATACAAATATCAGTTACATAAATATTAATTTTTTTCTTTTTTTAATGTGTATGAGTATACTGTCTGCATGTAGGCAGGTGCACCCATGTCATGCAATGCTGTGGAAGTCAAAAGAGGGTGTCGGCTTCCCCCAGAACTGGAGTTAAAGACGGTTCTTAGCCATCATGTGGGTGCTGGGAATTGAACCCAGGTCCTCTGCAAGAGCAGTCGGTGCTCTTAACTGCTAAGCCATCACTTCAGTCCCATAAATATTAAAATTTTAATGGCTTTCACTGAAAAAATAAAAATCCTGATTTTCAGATTTATATGGAATTAGGTGACTAATAAGGTTGAAATCGTCACATTTCTGAATTTCAAACTTAAAGCAAAGGTTTAATAATAAAAAGAATTTGTTACTGGTCTAAGGATAGGTATAGAAACCAGAGGCTTAGAATCAACTTTTATGGGACAAATTTGTTTTTGACAAGGTGGCAAGATCATTTAATTGGGGAAAATATAGTTTAAGAAAGAAGAAGAAGTGAATGATTAAAGGATACAGGTTCTCTTGGGCTGATGAAAATGTTTTTGGAAATGAATAAAAATGAATGTGGCCCAATATTGTGACTATAATGAATATCAATTATACTTTAAAAAGGTCAGTGTTATATTACATGAGTCTTTTCAATATCAAACAAGGGGATAAAAGTAAAGAAAGGGAATACTTTTTTCTTTTATAATCAACAGAATAATACTTAATTGTTAGATAGCATAGCAATTCCGTATATCATATGCTATATTAAAATAAATTCGGTAAAATTGAAATCATTTTCCCAGCACTTGGGAAGCAGAGGCAGGTAGATCTCTGTGAGTTCAAGGCCAGCCTGGTCTACACACTGAGTTCCAGCCCAGCTGGGGCTACAGGAAGACCCTGTCTTAACAAAACCGAAAAAAAATAAAAAAAACAAATAGTGGCCATCATATTTGAATTGTGCCTCTCAAAGCATACAGATCTGACTATACATAGCCCAACAACTTTAGAGGAAATTCCATCAAGCAACTCTGGCACAATTATATATCTACTAGCAAAAGAATGAAGCTGGATTTATAGCTCATACATTAAATTAAAACAAGAAATATTGGGCCAAGTCTTCATGACCTGTAAATAAGATACAATTTCTTTAAAATGACCTGAACCATGTAAGCAATAAACACAAAACAAATAAGCTTGGTTTCATCAAAATTAAATATATTTTTTCAGCAGAGGATACTACAATGAAACTAAAAGGTCTATCTGCAGAATGAGGTAAAAATTTGCAATTCTTATTTTAAATAAGAGTTCAGTATCTAAAAAAAAATAATATTCACAATTTAACAACAAAAGAACAATAAAAAATGGCCAAGGGGCTTAAACAGACATTTCTCTAATGAAACTACACAGTGGACAACAAACCCATGAAAAGATGTTCAATGCTGCTAATCCTTATGGATTATATAAATCAAAAACCCAATGAGATATTACTTCATACCCTCTAGGATGGCTGGAATAAAAAAAAAAATGGAAAATAACAAGTGCTGAAAAGCATGCAGAGAAAGTGGAGCACTTGTATATCGCTGTTGGAAGTGAACAAACAGAAAGGCTTATGTTGAAAACAATGTGGTGATTCCACAAATAGTTAAACACAGAACTACCATGTGATCTAGCAGTTTTTCTTCTAGGGATATAAGTGAAGAACTGAGAATGATCATTAAAACTAACATTCATATACAAATTTCATTGGTGTAATATTCACAATAATCACAATGCAAAGATAATCTATGTATGCATCATCTGATGCATAGATTAAAAATGAAGCTTGTGTAGCCGGGCATGGTGGCACACGCCAGCCTGGTCTACAGAGTGAGTTCCAGGACAGCTGGGACACAGGTAGACCCTGTCTTGAAAAGACAAAAAAATGAAGCTTGTGGATATAGCTCAGGGGTAGAGCATTTCCCTCGCATGTGCAAGAACCTAGATTTAGTACCCAGGTTTTAAAATGTGATATAGTCATATAATAAAATTATATCTAGCAATGAAAAGAAGTGAAGTCTTGATTCGTGCGGCCACATGGGAGAACCTTGACAAGGTAGACAAGCAGCCAGACACTAGAGGATGTTTTTTGTATAAATCCATTTATATGAAATATCCAGATAACTTGAATCCATAGAAACAGAAAATTCATCAGTTTTTGTTGACTGGTGAAGGAAGGTGGCATGACCGATTAGTGGATATAGGATCTTTTGAGGTGATGAAATGTTTTGGAACTAAATAGAAATGAAGGTAATACAATATTGTCAATATGGTGAATGCCAAGTAATTATAGTTTGAAAAGGTCAATGTTAATGTTATGAACTACTTCAATACTAAAAAAAAATGTAAAAAGAAGAAAAAAAAGAAATTAGCACTTACTGAGCTAAGTATTAGGCTTCATGTTATACTTACACATAATCCAATTAAATACACTAATTAACCCCCTTGAGTCATTATCTTCCGTTTAGAGTTAAGCAAATCAACATGCATGTTAGCTAGTTTTCATACCTAATAAAATATGGATCTGAAACTCAATACTACAGGCAAACTCCAGTACCTATATCAACTATTCCATCCCAACAAATCCTCCAGATAAAAATATTCGAATTTCTAGGCCAAGTCCCCCTTAAGAAGGCCCAAAAATGTTTTATTGTTCTACACCAAGTAGTCTCAGATTTTTATATGATCTAACATGAAATTAGGATGATTTCAGGACGTCCTCATCCCCAAAACATACCTTTTGCTCATCCTTGAACTCTACTTTCTAAAGGGACAGATGTTTTCTCCTGAAACCTAGGCTGAAACAAGATATTTGTGGGAGAGAAAAATGCACTGGTATAATGATTAAGGCAGATTACATCATTCTGTGAAGGCAGATTTCAAAAAACAAAAATTATGTGCATGTGTGCAAGCCTAAATGAACATATATGCCCCAAGTGCCTGCAGGAGCTTGTAGAAGCCTGAAGAGGGCATCAGATCCCCTAGAACTGGAGTTGAAAGTGGCTGGAAACTGTCTGACATCATGCTGGGAACCACAAACAGGTTTTATGCAAGAGCAGCAAATTCTCTTAACTGTTGGACCATCTGCCCAGCCCCATGAAGGCAGATTTTACTAAGCCACAAAAGATGCAGTTAAAGTGAACACCATACCTGCCATTCTTAGGGTTCTCAGGAATTTGTAACAGTGCAGCAAGACCTAATTAGAGTTTGTCTTGTGGCTACCATCTTCTAATCTCAGGAAGGACTTTTCTCAATGGCTCAATGTTTCCTTATATTCTGTAATTCTATAATTCCACTTTCTAAATTTGCTCAGTGCAATTCCACTTGCATTCCTATTAATGGTAAACACAGCAAAGTTCTTAGCTAATAGGTGAACTGTGTTTCTATTTACATTTCTTTTGTTGAGCCTAACCACTAACTTAAGACCATATGCCTTGATTACAGGGTTTCTGCTCTGATATAAGCTTGATCATACCTTTGAAAAAATAAAATATGTTTTCAATTATGATTACTCATGACCCTAATTCAAGCAAAAGTTTTCCTGAAATAAATAACTGGCTTGGCAAAAGAATCATATTTTATGGATAAGCAATATAAATGTAGTAATTATTCCCCTTGTTGGTCTTTATGAATGAACCATTTCTATACATTTGCATGGTGTTGGCTAGGAGTTATCCAAAACAAGAAAAGAATGCAGCCCTACTTCCTCAGAACCTTGCTTCCTAAAACAGGAGCTTATTCACCTGATTGAAAAAGATATTCCACACTTCCTCCTGCATTTTCCTCTGAAGAATTTCTGATCAGAAAACTACAGTTCATATTAGTGTTGTTTGACTTCCTAGGGCAGAGATAGTGTAGGGTGTTAAAACCTACAATCACACCAAGGCGTTTCTTCAACACTCCACAGTATTTTAAGAATAACCTCTTCTTACATTCTGTTCCATTTCCTTTGCCTTTGTCATTGTCGAGTATTTCTCTAACAGGCAAGTAGTTAGCAAGTGCTCTTTTGAAAACAAACATCTGCCTTCATATTTCTCTGTTGAAAACAGTCTTTATGATGTTGTGGTCATTTTGCTCTTGGGCACATTGTTAAGGTATAATTGCCACATATAGAGCAGTTATAAGAAATTTGATGTATTGTTATGGTAATTATCAAGACAAAGAGCTATCTCTCTAATACAGAATCTTAAAAAGTCACTGTTTGCAGATAGAAAACAGAAGAAAAGGGGCTGAAGAGATGGCTCAGCAGTTAAGAGGGCCAACTGCTCTTGCAGAGGACCCCAGTTTGATTTCCAGCACCCACATGGCAGCTAAGAACCATCTTTAACTCCAGTTCCAGGGAAATACGATGCCTTCTTCTGACCTCCTCGGCATTGCAGGACATGGGTGCACCAACCTACATGCAGACAGTACACTCATACACATAAAAATAATGACTAAATAAATAAGAAGATAGAAGAAAAAGTCATATTGAATTCCATCCAGAAACGTTTTATCTATGAAATTCAGTGAAACTTTCTGTTTGGGAGAAATAAAGACCATTAGTTTCTTGGTGTATTAAATGCTGGAATTATTCCTTAAGTATCTCTGCTATTATCAACACCCTAGTAATAGTGTATACTTGCCGAAATTTAATAATAATGTGGTGGCAACAATGTTGAAAACAATTAATTCTATCATTTGTCAAGAAAGACTAATTAGGAGAAGTCTTTCTTCTGTGCATTTTTCTACAAATATGCAATATTTCACAAGATTCTGTACAACACAAGGTGAAGGCATGCCAAGTGGGTAGAACTGAAATAAAATGTTTTTTTTAAATATGACATCTTAAATGTAGATACTTGTCAACAGAGGTAATTTTGGTGCTAACAGGACATTTGGTCACAACTAGAGACATTTTTGTTCATTACCAATTGGAGGGGTAGTATATCAGGTTGCTATGGAAGCTAGTGTATAAAACATAAGGATGCTGCTGAACATCCTATAATGAACAATGCATCCCACAACAAGGAATCATCTGGCCCCAAATGTCAATAGTTTAAAAGCTAAGAAACTCTAACTCTAGGTTCGTCACATCAGTCTCTTTCAATGTATGATACTACAGTGCATTTAGATCTACATATGTCATTTATCACCGTAGCCAAGGCTGTGAGGGAAAAAAAAAAAGAAGTATTTGAATGGTTATGTCTCATTTGCATTCTGACAGTCATACCTGTCAAAAATTTGAATAAGCCAGGCCATGTGGGAAAACCAGCCTTAGACTTGTCTCCAATAACTCACATACTTGCTTTCAGTTTGGCTTTGAATCTCTTTTGTAGACATGGCTTTTCATTGCAAACTACTCTGAGAGAATGCACACAGACACACACCTAGTGGAAAAATGAAATAGTATCATATCTGTAGAGATGAGCCAAGCAGCCCTAAGGCTGACAACTTACCCAGGCAAAGCTTGGGCCTCTGCCTAAGCTAGTTTCTCACACTAAGAGAGCTTCTACTTTGTTTGGTCTGGAATTCATAGATGACAATGTTTTGAACTTTTATTGGTGTATCATACTGTTAGGGAATTGATGATCTGAAAAGGTTATAGGATGGCGCAGAAACAGGATGTGGCAGGTTCAGATGGGGAAGTTTTGGTCTTAACCACAATCCACTGAAAAAGCACCAGAATTCAGAAGCATATATAATCCCTGTATGTTAAAGATATCCACCCTATGTGTAAGACCTGAGAAGAAAACAGCTCACAGGAACAAAGCTTTCTTTCTCCCTGAGCATCCTATGCTTAGAGCACAAAACTTTGCTTACTGCAGTTTGACCAGAGAAAGTAGGAGCCCCCAAAGTCTTCTCCAAAGGTAACATATCTTATTTACCCCTCATAGCAAAAGAGGGAGTCATTTAACTATGAAAGACATCTTTCTCACGTGGGAAGCTGTTAGAGATTGCTGGTTCATAGTAAAACTCTCTATGAATAGGAAAAAGGCAGAATGGTTTCAGAAGCAAAACTTTTTTAGAACTATCCTCCAGAGCAGTCTTTAGAAATACTTCATGCGTGTTTAAACAGTATGGAGGGGTACAGTCTAACTTCACCCTTGCCCTAATCCGGACTCTCAATCACTTAAAGTAATACTCTTCTTCAATATCTTCCTTCCACATAAAATCTTAATACTCCAAGATGCTGGAAAACCTCCTGGCTAGGGGGTCAAGGAGTATCAAGAGCCTCTCATGCTTGGTGACCCAGAACTTTGCCAGAATGGCCCTAAAGGAAAATTGCTAGTTCACTCAGCAAACAACCAATCCTACATTCAGAAGAACAGCAATTGAAACGCTTAGCTATTTAAGCAGAGAAGACAGTTTTGGCTTTCTCTGAAGCTCAAATCAGCCTCCCAGTGTGTGCTGAAGGCGACAGCAAGAAGTACAGCAGAGCTTTCTTAGAGCTTAGATAGCCCTGAGAATATGCAGAGAGAAGCAGAAAGGCTAGGGCTCCCAGCTTGGTGTCTGGAAAAGCAGAGGTTCGAATGCATTCCATTTTCCAGAAAGAGCTCCTGAAGGAGATAAAGCTGAGAGCTGGGGGGAAGAGACATGAAATGCGGCCAGCTAAAGGACCTAAGATCGTGCAGGTTGCATGGAGGAGTGTAAGGCGAGTGGAGGAGGGTGGGGCCATTCAGTTGAGTCCAGGAGGAATCAAGACAGTTGGCATTTTGCTAGCTGCAAAACAGGGTAAGAGGTGCAAAGGGGTGTGGAGGTGCTGGATGGAGAGGCGTGTCAAGGGACCTGAAGGCAGAAAATCGAAGTCTCCCAAATGTCCTGTGACATCACCCCTTACCCCACTGCCCTCCCCAAACACCGGGATCAAAGCTAAGCAACTCAGTCCCTCATCCTACAAAAAGGCTATAACCACCTGCTCTGATCTAGCCTGGATCTTGGGAGACAGACACTTGAGGTGAAAAAAGCATCAGCTGGAGAATTGGGTTGCTGCCTCCACCAGGTTAAACTGGACCAGGAATGAACTGAAGCCAGCTCATAAAGATGGCAGGTCCCTGATAAACATAGAGCCCCCTGTTCTGCTGTCCCACCAGCCACAAGCCCAATACTCTAGTCAGATCAACTCCCCTACCCCCAGAATTACCGGCTGCAGCCGGCATAGCCCAGCTGCCGCCAGCCTAGCCCGAGCTGAGATGGGCAAGTAGGGGTTATTGCCCTACATCCAGGGGACATCCTTTGGACTAAGGCCAAAGGGCAATGGAAGATTTCTGAAAGCCAGACGCCCAGACCTCCTGTCCCCGTTCCCTTCACCCACGCTCAGCCTCCCTTTGCCCGTCGGGACTCTGCCACCACCCAGGGGAAGAGGAGGCCAGGGGAAGCAAAGGAAGGAAACAGAAAATTCCGTACCGATGGGGGGAGAGATGAGAAGGTAGGATGGGGCAGCGGGGGCTGACTTGGGACTGCTGCTGCGGCTTGCGGCTTCTTTTCACCCCTGGCCGCCGAGCTACGGAGTAGGCAGGAAGCTGCTGCCCCTGCAGGCTGCCCCGTCCTCCCGCTTGCCCCCCCACCCCCCACCCTGCCTGCCCGCCTTCCCCGCCCTGCCCGCCTGCCAGAGTGCACAAATGAAGAACGCAGGCAAGGCTTCTCTGGGGCTGGGGGAGGTGAGAGGTGCTTTCGCCAACCACCGCCTCTCTCTCTCTCTCTCTCTCTCTCTCTCTCTCTCTCTCTCTCTCTTTTCCCACAACCGCGACGGGTTCTCAGCGGCTCTCAGCCACCCCAAAGGAGAAAGAAAGGGGAGCAGTGGAAAACCTGAGGCAGATAGAAGGGAAAAGAAGAGCTTGGGGTTGGACATTTTGGGATCTAGGGGTGGGGTGGAGAAAGGGAGCGCACCTCCTTGATTTCTCCACCCCTCTTTGCTTTTTCTCTTCTCTTGGCTGGTATAGCGTTTTCCAGAAGCAGCAGTTGAAGGGGACAAGAAACCTTGAGTCTGGAGAAGCGATTTGGAGAGGTGACCAGGGCTCCCTTCAGCCTCTACCTAACTGCAGGGTGCGTGTAAGTGTGTGGAAGCGGTTCCCTCTCTCTCTCTCTCATCTTCACACCGCCGCCGTGTCAGCTATCCTTGATTTCCTGGTGCCCGTTTCTTCTCTTGCTCTTATTTGTGGCTCGCTGCGTGAAGGGAGTGCACGCGTCTGAGGGGCTCAGGTTGGATCAGAGAGCCTGGGAGTGAGAACAGGACGGTGGCACCAGCAGAAAGAACAGTTTGGGGCACTGGTGGACGGGAAAGGCGAGGAGGTCTGGCCAGTAACAAGCAAGTTTGACAATAACTGAAGAGCAAAGAGGGAAGCCCAGATAAGACTCAGTCCTTGTGCCCCTCTCCGCACCCAGCCCCCCTTCTCTGTGCTCAACCAGCCACACTCAAGCCAGTCTCCAGGCCTGGGACTGTCCCAGGCGGCTGCTGTTTGCGCGCGGCTGCGGAAAAGACAGTCCAGTTACGTTGCCTCCCCTGCCGAACCATACGCCCTGGTCCAGGGACTCCAGACAACACAAATCTGAAGAAACCACTTAGCTGGGGTAAGTTGACAAGTCGCAAAAGGTGCTGTCCGATTCTGTGCTGAGGGACAGCAAAATGCGTGTTGAATGAAGGTGCTGAGCTGCTGTAGGCTGGGAAGGTGCTGGCTGGTTGGGTGGCTGTGGGCTGGGGTGGTGGGGCATGGTAGAGGCCAGCAACAGATTGTTTCAGGACACCTGGGAGAGAGATTCAATGGAAGACATAGCTTTAGGGGATTTAGGACAAGCTACTGTTAGCAGCTATCAAACGCATCCTTTTCAGTAGTGATGTCCGGAACCAGAGAGCCTGAACAGTGTTCTACCGTGATTTCCTTGGATATATATTAAGCAGAGAACCTGCTCCCAGGCCTCTTTAAAATGGGCCTGGAATGGGTGTGGGACTGAAGACGATCTTTCAACAGCAGCCTCCTTCAGCTGCAGATAGCCAGGACCCTGGTCCATGAGGGCTCAGAAACCAGAACCCCCTTTGACCTTTCTGGTTTTCTAGCCTTCAAACTTAAAAAAACTGACCAAATTCATTTGCTTGGCTTCCTTAAAGGAGCTCAGAAATGCAAATTTGGGACATAAGTCAAAAGTGGACACTTCCCAGCACCATATGCAGTGACTGGGGCAAACAGTCATGATCATGTCCCAAATATGCAGGTTCTGAGCTGAATTCACGTATCCTAATCTTTATGCTTGGTCTCTGAGAAAGACACTGGGAGAAGGGGTTTTTCCCCATTGCCAACCATTGTTTGGGCCACAGTCATGCACCTGGTGATGGATAAGTGTTTAGCAATGTTATCACTCCCAAATAAAGAGCCTGGAGCCAGGAAACCAACCTGGAAGAAAGAATCCCTGAACTTTACCCGAGTTTATTGTATGAGTAGGAGAGACACAGACTAATCAATAATGCTTTGCTCAGAGACTGTGTGTGTCTTCCCTGGCTGTAAATAAGTAATAATTATTACATTCACATGGCACACAGACCCACTTGTCTATTGCTATATAGGTATCTTTGTGGTGTTTAGCTGGAATGACATGTTTATATATCAGCATTTGTAATTGCCTATTGTTTCTTTCTGAGATTTTTTTGGGTATTCTGCAGATGTTCTGTGTCGTTTCTCATTTCCCATAACCTCCTGAAAAGATGGGACTTAAATGATGTCAAATAGTGCCTTTCACCTAGTCTTGACAATCTACTAAATTAAAAGGCATGGATGGTAATACATTCACATAGCATCAAGTTCATTTCAAGGCAAATGTTCAGCCTGGGATAAAGGAGATAATAAAGTCTATAAGGTTGAAGGAAGAATTGAATGCCATTTGAAGTCTATGTTTTAGCTCCAGGGAGGTGCTGTTTTCAATATATATATATATATATATATCTATGTATCTCTATATATATATATTCATAAACTGTGTATATTGGGCTATATATTTGTATATAGATACAGGGATTTGATTTCTTTGTGTGGGTATATACAACCCCATACAGTCTGGGCCTGTGCTTCCACAGTAGAGGGAGGGGGCTGAACTTGTACTTTCAAGAGCATATAGGATCTTGTATGAAACTTTCTGTTTATTAATATGTTATTGAAATAGAATTTTCTTCTTCAAATTATGCAAAGGAGAGAAACAGATTCTACACTAAGTAGAACTGCTTATTTTGCATCAAGAAATTTGTTCTAATGTTTACTGCCTAGACACAGAACAAAATGAGGATTATTCAAGTACAACTGGAAAAGGTAGCAATTCTGTTACTTTTCCCCTCATTCTCTACTTTTTAAAGAAAATCACAAGCAACTATCTTCTTGGATAGGTTAAAATAATATGGACAAGATTGCAGATGAGTAGAAAAGAACCAAAGGCTCCCTGATCATAGAAGAGCTCAAAGTATCATCAGGGATGAAGTGGGTGTGGGTGTTGGCTCTATTCTTGTGTATATGAGTAGTATCTGTCTGCTGAAATGTTCCTGACGTGTGGTTACTCCAATGACAAGGAGACAGACTGCTGCAAAGCTTTACAACCAATAGAGATTCAGCTTCATTGATATGGAACCACCAAGCTTTATCTTATGCTTCAACAAGAGAGATGGGGCAGGTAATATTTGCCATCCTTTCCAGCTACTAGAGCTGTAATTCGGATTCTATTCATTCTAGAGCTAACAACTAAAGCAAGAATGGCACCCAAAACCACAGTGCTTCCAAAGGGCAGGAGTAGGAAATTAGAGGTGTGGATGGGAGAAAGAGGAGAGGAATGGGAGAACTGAAGATATTTTGAAACACATGAAAAGCAAACCATCCAGGTGTTTGCTTTGGATTGGAATGGAAGTATTCCAGAAAAATCCCCTCAGATGTGAAGGACTACCAATCTACCTGTCATTTGATTTGTAAACACTGAGTAAACTGGCAGAATTTATTAGAACTAGGAAATTAGAAAACTTGGAGTACATTTTCCATGTTGTTATCTCATTTCATTCCTTAACATATTAAACTCCAATCTACCAGCCATTCAGGTGTTTAATTATCAAATGAATATTTGAAATGTGTCATGCTACTTCCAACCTGCCTGCTTCCAAATATTCTAGTTTGTCTTTTGCCTGGTTCCCTCACTGAGGAAAAGGAAGCAAAGCATTTCTGACAGTTTACTTCTGCGAAGGTTTCTTTCTGCTTTCAGCTGAGTACACTAAGCCATTCAGATGCAGAAGCAACACTCTGCTTCTTGAAGTGTTCTATGCCCCAAGATGCCACTTATATGATTCCACCCTGTCATTTTCCATGATTTTAGGGACATATGTACCAAAGTTTGTAGCCTAGATAGATACGATGTACCCTATGCAAAAGTGGCATCTAATCAACCCCAGCTCAGTGCTACAATGAAATTACTGCTCATTTCCAGAGTTTAGTAGCTGGTGATTTTTCTAGTCATCCTTTCTAAAACTCATATAGCTTTCCTTCTGTTGATGGGCTCCTCAAAACCTTTGTCCAGTGAGACTAGCAGACCCATCCTTGCCAACAAGAACTGATTCCTTAATGACTCAGCTGTGGTCTTACAAACATGTATTATACTGAGTACAGATAATTAAAAAGAAATAAAAGTTAGTGGGGCTCAGCAAAATTGCAGTTCACTGGGTCAAGAGAATTTTGAAAGATCATTAGATTTGATTCTCCTTTCCTTATTGCACAGTTGGTCTATGGATCCTGGTAGCCAATGAAATTACCCCATCTTTTCTCCTTACCAAAGAAAAAAATAAAAATCCAGATGGGAAAGAGACAGACTTAATTCTCTCATTTTATCTGTAGAGAAATTGGGACTTACAGAGAAAAAAATAGTAGAAATACATCACAAAACTAACCAGTGGAAGGGCCAAAACAAGAACTCAGAACTATATTCTGATACTGAATAAATTTAACACAGATCTCTGGAGATCTTCCATGAAATTTACTGGATTCTAAAATCAAATTTACAAAGATCAAAGCCCTCTACTTCCACCTGGCATGTACAGTTACATGTTTTAGATTATGTGCCATTGCTTTATCTTGTGTCTTTGTTTGTTTGTTTGTTTGTTTGTTTGTTTGCTGTTTTGAGACAGCTTCACTATGTAGCCTAGTGTATGTGACCTTGAACTCCCAATTCTCCTTCCTGGACTCCCTAATACTTGGATTACAGGCACACTCCCTATAACACCCAGCTGTTATTACCATATATCTGCAAGTTATCTTCCTATACTTATCACCTCCTTTCCAAATTCACACAGGATCCATATCTACAGCTCAGGAAGTAAAAGCACTTGCTGCCAAGCTTGATGTCCTGGGTTTGAACCCTATGTATGACCCACTCAGTAGAAGTATAGAACAGATTCCTGAGAGTAGTCTTCTGACCTCCACATTCATACTGTGGTTCACAAGCCTTCCACCTCACAAACTAAATAATTGTAAAAGACACACACACACACACACACACACACACACACACACACACATGCATGCACAATCCTATCAAGCTAGTGAAGAAAATAGGGGGTATATACCAACAGCTATCATATTCAGGCAGAGCTCAAGGCTGAAATGGCATTACTGGATTTGTAGTCCAATATTCTAAAATAGAATAACAGCTCTTTATGGGATAAATTGAAGATGATCTAGGTAAAAATACATGATGTAGATAGATAGATATAATACATGTGGATAATATATATCTACATATAAAATATGTGGATAGGGGCTGGAGAGATGGCCTAGCGGTTAAGAGTGCCGACTGCTCTTACAGAGGACCCGGGTTCGATCCCCAGCACCCACATGGCGGCCGAGAACCGTCTGAAACTCCAATTCCAGGAGAACTCCAGTTCCAGGGGAATCCGAGACCCTCTTCTGACCTCCGCAGCATTGCACG